>CM076739.1:8025507-8028416 GCA_038501795.1 Pseudopleuronectes americanus | reverse complement strand
TGTGGCTAGGGGGTGGAAGGTGAGTTTGGCTCTATTTTTAGTAATATATGTTATTTATAATTTATTAATTAGTTGGTTTCTTAGTGTTCAGATTAAGATATTGAAGTTGTATACAGATCCCCTGATTTCTAGTTTTATTTACTTAGAGTATATATCTATACTACTCGTACGAATTAACTTAATTGTATATAGAAGTTTAGTAGTTATGAAATTTTTTTAGAAAGCACTCTTCTATATTTACGGGTTGATTCGTTTTTATTTAAGTGAATTAGTTATTTAATATTGGGTCAGTTCATTATTTATTAGATTGTTTATTTGTATTGGTTGATGCTTTGTTTATTATGACTTTATTCTTAGAAAGCTATTTCTTTTTAAGAAGTCACGGATTTTTTTTTAAGCAAGGCGTTTCTTTTAGAAGTTTTTCAATTGAGACTTTGTTTTGAACAGAATTGTTTATTAAATCTCTATAGATTAATTTATAGACACCACTTATTATAGTTATTATTAGAGATTATTCGGATATGTGTTTTTTGAACGTAATCATTTAAACTAGAGTGCTATTATATAGTATTTAACTTTTAGCTTGGTTTTCTAGTTTTATTTTGATAAGGTTGTGTTATTCTAGAATGTGTAGAATAAGAGTTTATGATCCGCGTATGGTATGCTATCTTACGAAGATGGCTAATAGAGTAGATATATTGAATTAGTGTTATTTTATGTTTTTGCTTTAGATGCTAGCTGTCTCTTTGTTATAAGGTATTTTTCATGAGGGAGATTGTTAGAATCTATAGATTTAGATATTGTTATTAGAACAATTTTTTAAGCGTTTAGTTTTGCGATCGTACCTATTAGTAGTTTTTTTTAATTAAGAAGCCCTACGAGATTTAGGCATTTATTAGTTCTAGACGTAGGATTTTGTTATCTTTTATATTAGTTGTTAATGAGTGTAGGTCGAAGTGATTTTTTTTAGGTGTTGCGTGGTTACTTGTGCGTAGGTCTTTAGATAAGGCAAGGTGTATCGGTTTGATATGTAGACGTCGTATGGTGGTTACCAGTGGTTTGTGGCGTGTTGGGCGCATGGGTGTCTTGTGTTATATTAGGTGTTGTTTAGTGGGTGTTGGGTTGGTTGGGGGGGGGGGGGGTGGGGGGGGGGGGGTGGTGGTGTGGGGGGTGGTGGGGTGGGGGGTTGTGGGTTGGTGTGTGGGTGTGGGTTGGGTGGTGGGTTGGGGGGTGTTGGTGGTGTGGGTGGGGGGTGGTGTTGGGGTGGTGTGGTGGTGGTTGGGGGTGGGGGGTGTTGTGGTGGGGGGGTGGGGGTTGGGGGGGGGGGAGGGTTGGGGGTTGGTGTTGGGTGGGGGTGGTGGTGGGGGGGGTGGGGTGTGTGTGGTGGGTGGTGTGGGGGTGGGGGGGTGGGGGTGGGGGGTGGGTGGTGGGGGGGGTGGTGGTGGGGGTGTGGGGGGGGGTGTTGGGTGGGTGGGTGGTGTGGTGGTGGGTTTGTGTGGGGGGGGGGTGGTTGGGGGTGTGGGGTGGGTGGTGTGTGGGGGGTGGGTGTGTGGGGGGTGGTGGTGGGGGGGTGGGGGTGGGTGAGGGTGTGTTGTGTGTGTGTGGGGGGGTGTGGGTGTTGGTGGGGTAGGTGGTGTGGTGGTGGTGTTGTTGTGTGTTGTGGTGGGGTGTGGGGGAGAGTGGTAGTGGTGGGGTGTGTGTGGGGTGTGATGGGGTATGGGGTGGTTTGGTGGTGGGGGGTGGTGTGGGGTGTGTGGGGTAGTTGTGTGATGTGGGTGTGAGGTGGTGGTGCTTACGTGCTGGCGGGTTGTGGGTGGTGTGTGGGGTGTGGGTGGAGGTCGTGAGTTGGAGTGGGTGAGGGTAGGGGGTGTGTGGGGTGGGGTGGGGGAGTGTGTTGTGGTGTTGGGGCTGCGTGTGGTTGTGGAGGTGTGTGGCGGGGTGGTGTGTGGGGGTGTGGTTGGGGTTTGTGTGTGTGGGTGTGTGGGGGTAGGATGGTGGGTTGTGAGGTGTGGGTGGGGGGTGGTGGGTGTGCGTGTGGGTGTGTTTTGGGGAGGTGTGGGTGGGGTGGGTGGTTGGGGTGGGGGGTGGGGGTGTGTGGGTGGTGTGTGGTGTGGGGGTTTGTGTTGGGGTGTGAGGAGGTGCGTGTGGGTGGGTGTGGTGTGTGGGGGGTGTGGTGTGGTGGTGTTGTGTGGTTGTGGGTGTGGTGGGGTGTGGTGGGTGTGGGGGGGGTATGGGTGGTGTGGGGGGTGGTGGTGTTGTTGTCGTGTGGGTGTGTGGGGTGGCGGGGGTGCGGTGGGTAGTTGGTGTGTGTGGGTGTGTGTGTGGGGGTCTGCGGGTGTGGGGGGTGTGGGGGTGTTGTGGTGGGTTGATGTAGTTGTGTGGTGGCGTAGTTGGGGCGTGTGTGGGGCTGTGGGGTGTGTAGTAGGGTGTGTCGCGTGTTTGTGTGAGTGGGTGGGTGAGGTTGGGTGGGTGGTGTTGTGTGTGTGGGGTGGTGGGTGGGTGCGGGGTGGGTGGGTGTGTGCGTGTGGGGGGTGTAGTGGTGTTGGTAGTGGTGGTGTGGGGTGGTGTGGTGGGGGGTGTGGGTGAGAGGGTGGTGTGGAGGTGTAGTGTTGGGTGGTGTGTGTGTGTGTGGAGTGGGTGTGGGGAGTGTGTGGGTGGGGGTGGGTAGTGCGGGTTGTTGGTGTGGGTGGTCGTGAGGGGTGTTGTGGTGGGTGTGTGTGTGTGTTGTGGGTGGTGGGAGGGTGTGGGGTGTGGTGGTGGTGGTGGGATGTGTGTGGGGGTGTGTGTGTGGTGAGTGTGGTGATGGGTGGGTGTGTTGTGAGGTGGGTGGGGTTTGGGTGCTGTGTGTGTGAGTGTTGGTGTGGTGGGTGGGTGGGTTAGTGTGGGGTGGGTGTGGTTGGGGGGTGGGT
>CM076739.1:8015507-8020507 GCA_038501795.1 Pseudopleuronectes americanus | reverse complement strand
GTGGTGGGGGGGGTGGGGGGGGGGTGGGGGGTGGGGGGGTGGGTGGGGGGGTGGGGGGGTGTGGGGGGGGGGTGGGGGGGGGGTGGGGGGGTGGGGGGGGGTGGGGGTGGGGGGGGGTGTGGGGGGGTGGGGGGGGTGGGGGGTGGGGGGGTGGGGTGGGGGTGGGGGGGGGGTGGGTGGGGGGTGGGGGGGGGTGGGGGGGTGGGGGGGGTGGGTGGGGGTGGGGGGGGGGTGGGGGGGGGGTGGGGGTGGGGGGGTGGGGTGGGGTGGTGGGGGGTGGGGGTGGGTGTGGTGGGGGGGGTGGGGGGTGGGGGGGTGGGGTGTGGGTGGGGGGTGGGGGGGGTGGGGGTGGGGGGGTGGGGTGGGGGGGGTGGGTGGGGGGGGGGTGGTGGGTGGGGTGTGGGGGGGGTGGTGGGGGGGGTGGGGGGGGGGTGGTGGGGGGGGGTGTGGTGGTGGGTGGGGGGGGGTGGGGGGGGTGGGGGGTGGGGGGGGTGGGGGGTGGGGGGGGGGTGTGGGGGGTGGGGGGGGGGTGGGTGGGGGTGGGGGGGTGGGGGGGTGGGGGGTGGTGGGGGGGGTGGGGGTGGGGGTGTGGGGGGGGTGGGGGGGTGGGGGGGGGGTGGGGTGGGGTGGGGGGGGTGGGGGTGGGTGGTGGGGTGGGTGGGGGGTGGGGGGGGTGGGTGGGGGGGGTGGGTGGGGGGGTGGGTGGGGGTGGGGGGGGGGTGGGGTGGGGGGTGTGGGTGGGTGGGGGGGGGGTGGGGTGGGGTGGGGGGTGGGTGGGGGGTGGGGGGGGGGTGGGGGGGTGGGGTGGGGGTGGTGGGGGGGGTGGGGGGGGGTGGGGGTGGGGGTGGGGGTGGGGGGGGTGGGGGGGGTGGGTGGGGGGGGGGTGGGTGGGGGTGTGGGGGTGGGGGGGGGGTGGTGGGGGGGTGGGGGGGTGGTGGGGGGGTGGGGGGTGGGTGGGGGGGTGGGGGTGGGGGGGGTGGGTGGGGGGGGGGTGGTGGGGGGGGTGGGGGTGTGGGGGGGGTGGGGGGGGGGTGGGGGGGTGGGGGGGTGGGGGTGGTGGGGGGGGTGGGGGGGGGGTGGGGTGGGGGGTGGGGGGGTGGGGGGGGTGGGGGGTGGTGGGGGGGGGGTGGGTGGGGGGTGGGGGGGGTGGGGGGGTGGTGGGGGGGGTGGGGGGGGTGGGGGGGGTGTTGGGGTGGGTGGGGGGTGGGGGGGGGGTGGGGGGGGTGGGTGGGGGGGGTGGGGGTGTGTGTGGGGGGGTGGGGGGGGGGTGGGGGGGGGGTGGGGTGGGGGGTGGGGGGTGGGGTGGGGTGGGGGGGGGTGGGGGTGGTGGGGGGGGGTGGGGGTGGGGGGGGGGTGGGTGGGGGGGGGTGGGGGGTGGGGTGGGGGGTGGGGGGTGGGGGGGGTGTGTGGTGGGGGTGGGGGGGGGGTGGGGTGGTGGGGGGGGGGTGGGGGGTGGGGGGGGTGTGGGGGGGGTGGGGGGGTGGGGGGGGGGTGGGTGTGGGGGGGTGGTGGGGGGGGTGGGGGGGTGGGGGGGGTGGGGGGGGGGTGGGGGGGGGGTGGGGGGGTGGGGGTGGGTGGGGGGGGGTGGTGGGGGGTGTGTGGGTGTGGGGGGGGGTGTGGGGGGTGGGGGGGGGGTGGGGTGTGGGGGGGTGGGGGTGGGGGGGTGGTGGGTGGGGGGGGGGTGGGGGTGGTGGGGGGGTGGGGTGTGGGGGGGGGTGGGGTGTGTGTGGGGGGGGGGTGGGGGTGGGGGGGGTGGGGGGGGGTGGTGTGGGTGGGGGGGGTGGGGGTGGGGGGGGGGTGGGGGGGGTGGGGGGTGGGGTGGGGGTGGGGGGGTGGGGGGGGGTGGGTGGGGGGGGTGGGGTGGGGGGGGGGTGGGGGGGGGTGTGGGGGGGGTGGGGTGGGGGGGTGGGGGGTGGGGGGGGGGTGGGGGGGTGGGTGTGGGTGGGGGGGGTGGGGTGGGGGGGGGGTGGGTGGGTGGGGGTGGGGGTGGGGGGGGGTGGGTGTGGGGGTGGGGGGGGTGGGTGGGGTGGGGGTGGGGGGTGGGGGGGGGGTGGGGTGGGGGGGTGGGTGGGGGGGGGTGTGGGGGGGTGGGGGGGGGGTGGGGGTGGGGGGGGGGTGTGGGGGGGGGTGGGGGGTGGGGTGTGGGGGGGTGGGGGTGGGGGGGGTGTGGGGGGGGGGTGGGTGGGGGGGGGGTGGGGGGGGGGTGGGGTGGTGGGGGGGGGGTGGGGGTGGGGGGGTGGGGGGGGTGGGGTGGGGGTTGGGGGGGGTGGGGGGGTGGGGGGGGTGGGGGGTGGGGGTGGGGGGGTGGGGTGTGGGGGGGTGGGGTGTGGGGGGTGGGGGGGGGGTGGGGTGTGGGGTGGGGGGGTGGGTGGGGTGGGGGGGGGTGGGGGGGGTGGGGGGTGTGGGGGGGGGGTGGGGGGGGGGTGGGGGGGGTGTGGGGGGGGGTGGGTGGGGTGTGGGGTGGGGGGGGGGTGGGGGGGGTGGGGGGTGGGGGGTGGGGTGGGGGGGGTGGTGGGGGGGGGGTGGGGGGGGTGGGGGGTGGGGGGGGTGGGGGGTGGGGGTGGGGGGGGGGTGGTGGGGGTGGGGGGGGGTGGGGGGGGGGTGGGTGGGGTTGGGTGGGGGTGGGGGGGTGGGGTGGGGGGGGTGGGGGGGTGGGGGGGGGGTGGTGGGGGGGGGTGGGGGGGGTGTGGGGGGGGGGTGGGTGGGGGGTTGGGGGGGGTGGGGGGGTGGGGGGGGGGTGGGTGGGGGGGGTGTGGGGGTGGGGGGGTGGGGGGGGTGGGGGGGGGGTGGTGGGGGGTGGGGGGGTGGGGGGGGTGGGGGTGGGGGTGGGGGGGGGGTGGGGGGGGTGGGGGGGTGGGGGGTGGGGGGGGTGGGGTGGGGTGGGGGGGGTGGGGTGGGGGGTGTGGGGGTGGGTGGGGTGGGGTGTGGGGGGTGGGGGGGGGGTGGGGGGGGTGTGGGGGGTGGTGGGTGGGGGTGGGGGGTGGGGGTGTGGGGGGGGGGTGGGGGGGGTGTGGGTGGGGGTGGGGGGGTGGTGGGGGGGGGGTGGGGTTGGGGGGGGTGGGGGGGGGGTGGGGGGGGTGGGGGGGTGGGGGGGGGGTGGGGTGGGGGGGGGGTGGGGGGTGGGGTGGGTGGGGGGGGTGGGGGGGGGGTGGTGGGGGTGTGGGGGGGGTGGGGTGGGGGGGTGGGGGGTGGGGGTGTGGGGGGGGGTGGGGGGGTGGGGGTGGGGGGGGTGGGGTGGGTGGGGGGGGGGTGGGGGGGTGGGTGTGGGGGGTGGGGGGGTGGGTGGGGGTGGTGGGGGGGGTGGGGGGGGTGGGGGGGGGGTGGGGGGGTGGGGTGGGGGGGGGGTGTGGGGGGGGTGGGTGGGGGTGGGTGGGGTGGGGGGGGGGTGGGGGGGTGGGGTGGTGGGGGGGTGTGGGGGGGTGGGGGTGGGGGGGTGGGGGGGGTGGGTGTGGGGTGGGGGGGGTGGGTGGGGGGTGGGTGGGGGGGGGGTGGGGGGTGGGGGGGGTGGGGGGTGGGGGGGGGGTGGGGGGGGTGGGGTGGGGGGTGGGGGGTGGGGTGGGTGGGGGGGGTGGGGGGGTGGGGGGGGTGGGGGGGGGGTGGGGGGGGGGTGGTGGGGGGGGTGGGGGGGGTGGGGGGTGGGGGGGTGGGGGGTGGGGTGGGGGGGGGGTGGGGTGTGGGGGGTGGGGTGGGGGGGGGGTGTGGGGGGGTGGGTGGGGGGGGTGTGGGGGGGGGGTGGGGTGGGGGGGTGGGGGGGGTGGGGGGTGGGGGGGGTGGTGGGGGTGGGGGGTGGGGGGGTGTGGGGGGGGGGTGGGGGGGGTGGGGGGGGGGTGGGTGGGGTGGGTGGGGGGGTGTGGGGGGGGTGGGGGTGGGGGGGGTGGGGGGTGGGGGGGTGGGGGGGGGGTGGGGGTGGGGGGGGTGGGGTGGGGGGGTGGGGGGGGGGTGGGGGGGTGGGGGTGGGGTGGGGGGGGGTGGGGGGTGGGGGTGGGGTGGGGTGGGGGGGGTGGGTGGGGGTGGGGGGTGGGGGGGGGTGGGTGGGGGGTGGGGGGGGGGTGGGGGTGTGGGGTGGGGGGGTGGGTGGGGGGGTGGGGGTGGGGGGGTGGGGTGGGGGGTGGGTGTGTGGGGGGGTGGGGGGGGGGTGGGGGGGGGGTGGGTGGGGGGGTGTGGTGGGGGGGTGGGGTGGGGGTGGTGGGGTGGGGGGGGGGTGGGGGGTGGGGTGGGGGTGGTGGTGGGGTGGGGGGGGGGTGGGGGTGGGGGTGGGGGTGGTGGGGGGGGTGGGGTGGGGGGGGGGTGGGGGGGGGTGTGGGGGGGGTGGGGTGGGGGTGGGGGGTGGGGGTGTGGGGGGGGTGGTGTGGGGGGGTGTGGGTGGGGGGGGTGGTGGGGGTGGGGGGGGTGGGGTGGGGGGGGTGGGGGTGGGGGGGGTGGGGGGGGTGGGGGGTGGTGGGGGGGGGTGGGGTGGGGGGTGGGGGGGGTGGGGGGGGTGGTGGGGGGGTGGGGGGGGGGTGTGGGGGTGGGGGGGGGGTGGGGGGGGTGGGGGGTGGGGGGTGGGTGGGGGGGGTGGGGGTGGGGTGGGGGTGGGGGGGGTGGGGGGGTGGGGGGGGTGGGGGTGGGGGGGGTGGGGGGGGGGTGGGGGGGGGGTGGGGGGTGGGTGGGGGGGGTGGGGGGGGTGGGGTGGGGTGGTGGGGGGGGTGTGTGTGGGTGGGGGGGGGTGGGGGGGTGGGGGGGGTGGTGGGGGGTGGGGGTGGGGGGGGGTGGGTGGGGGGTGGGGGGTGTGGGTGGGGGGTGGGGGGTGGGGGGGGTGGGGGTGTGGGGTGGGGGGGGGGTGGGGTGGGGGGGTGGGTGGGGGGGGTGGTGGGGGGTGGGGTGGGGGGGGTGGGGGGTGGGGGGTGGGTGGGGGGGTGGGTGGGGTGGTGGGGGGGTGTGGGGGGGTGGTGGGGGGGGGTGGGGGGGGGGTGGGGGGGGGTGGGTGGGGGTGGGGGGGGGGTGGGTGGGGGTGTGGTGGG
>CM076739.1:7853007-8008007 GCA_038501795.1 Pseudopleuronectes americanus | reverse complement strand
GGGGGGGGTGGGGGGTGGGGGGGGGGTGGGGGGGGGGTGGGGTGGTGGGGTGGGGGTGGGGGGGGTGGGGGGGGGGTGGTGGGGGGGGGGTGGGGGTGGGGGGGTGGGGGGGGGGTGGGGGGGGGGTGGGGGTGGGGTGGGTGGGGGTGTGGGGTGGGGGGGGGGTGGGGGGTGGGTGGGGGGGGTGGGGGGTGTGGGGGTGGGGGGTGGGGGGGGTGTGGGGGGGTGGGGGGTGTGGGGGGGTGGGGTGGGGGGTGGGGGGGGGGTGGGGGTGTGGGGGGGGTGGGTGGGGGGGTGGTGGGGGGGTGGGGGGGGTGGGGGTGGGGGGGTGGTGGGTGTGGGGGGTGGGGGGGGGGTGGGGTGGGGGGGGGGTGTGGGGGGGTGGGGGTGGGGGTGGGGGTGGGGGGGGTGGTGGGGTGGGTGGGGTGGGGGGGGTGGGGTGTGTGTGGGTGGGGTGGGGGGGTGGGGGGGGTGGGGGGGGTGGGGGGGGGGTGGGGGGGTGGGGTGGGGGGGTGGGGGGGTGGGGGGTGGTGGGGGGGTGGGGGGGGTGGGTGTGGGGGTGGGGTGGGGGGGGGGTGGGGTGGGGGGGGTGGGGGTGTGGTGGGTGGTGGGGGGTGGGGGGGTGGGGGGGTGGGTGGGGGTGGGGTGGGGGGGGGGTGGGGGGGTGGGGGGGGTGGGGGGTGGGGGGGGGGTGGGGGGGTGGGGGGTGGGGGGGGGGTGGTGTGGGGTGGGGGTGGGGGGTGGGGGTGGGGGGGGTGGGGGGGGGGTGGGGTGGGGGGGGTGGGGGGGGGGTGGGGGTGGGGGGGGGGTGGGGTGTGGGGTGGTGGGGTGGGGGTGTGGGGGGGGTGGGTGTGGGTGGTGGTGTGGTCGGGAGTGTGTGAGTGTGTTTTTGTGGGTGTGGTTGTGTGTGGTGGGTGGGTGTGTGTGTGTGGTGTTGTGGGGTGTTGGGTGGTGGGAGTGGTGTGTAGGGTGGGGGTGTTGTGGGGTGTGGGGTGGTGTGGGTGGGATGTTGGGTGTGTCTGGGTGTGGGGGGTGGGGTGGAGTGGGTGGTGGGTGTGGTGGAAGTGGGATGGTTGTGATTGTGGGTTTTTAGGGTATTTGGTTTATTTATAGGTATTTTTATAGTTTATAGTTTTGTATAATTTTTGTAGTTTAGTTTTGATTTTATATATTGTGTATAATTTTATTATAGTTTGTTTATTTATATTTTTTTTATTTTTTATTTTTTTATTTTTTTTAATTTTATTTTTTTTTATATATATTTTTATTTGTTTTATTTTTATTTTTTTATTTTTTATTTTTATTTTTTTATTATTTATTTTTTTTTATTTTTTTATTTTTATTTTTATTTTTTTTTATTTTTTTATTTTTTTTATATATTTATTTTTTATTTTTATTTTTTTATATTTTATTTTTATTTTTATTATTTTTTTTTATTTTTTTTTATTATATTTATTTTTTTATTTTTATTTTATATTTATTTTTTTATTTTTATTTTTTTATTTTTTTTTATGTTTTTATTTTTATTTTTTTTTATTATATTTTTTTTATTTTTTTTATTTTTTTATTTTTTTATATATTTTATTTTATATTTTATTTTTTCCTCTCTGTCGTTTATTATTTTATATATATATTAGTAGTTTATTTTATGTTTATCTATATATTTTAGTATTATTCATAGATAGTTTTTTAGGATTATTAGTTTTAATTTTATGATTAGTAGTCTCCGTCTGTCTCTGTCTTATATTTCTATTATTTACGTTTTTCTAGATTATTATGTTATCGATTTATAGTCTTAGTATATATTTTACATATTATCCTATTAGCATTTTATATTTTATGATTTTTTATTTTGAGATATATATTATTTTAGATTTTTTATGTATTTAGATTATATATTGTAGTATTTTAGATATTTTTCTAGATACCTTTAGAAGGTACAACCTATACTATATACTATCATTGAGATGCGAGATGTCCCATGTCGATAACAATATAGATGATAGAGACATAGACAGATAGAACGACCATGTTCACGTATTCCTCGAATTTGCGACCTGTGGTGTGAGAAACTGATTTGGAAGCAGCTGTGAGAAAATTGAAAAACAGAGGAGGTCTTCTTTTAAAAGATGGTCAAGGTCCGTTTTTATCGATGTTTCGGAGTCGGGAATCAGTCCCTCCAGGAACATAAAGACTCAGAGTGACACAGGAGGAAAAACACTTTGGAGCCGTTTACAATAGAAGAGGTAGAAACGTCCCAGTGGGAGAATGAGTCCTGGACTCTGAGCTGCAATAAACAGAAAAAGTGAGGATGATATTTAGGAGAGCTCCAGACGAGAGCTCCGAAGGTCGGGCGGACGCTCAGCTCATTGAGGAGCACCCTCAGGTTATGAAGAGATATTGTTTGGAGAATAACAACGACAGTTTCTGTGATTGACCTTGGACGTGATGGAGAAGCAAGAACGTGCAGAAACTGAGGAATGAGAGACAGAACAGAAACGCTGCAGAGTGACAGGGATACTCGGGTCGGGATCACAGTTTGACGGCTCGTCCACAGATAACGATTTGATCTTTTTCTCCATTTGCACAAGTTATTTATTTATTATAAAAACCATCACTCAAATAAATATTGTGAGATAAAAATATGACACTGAGGGAAAAAAGTCTTTCAGTCACAAAAACGAATTAATCACAATAAGATAACGAAAATAATGAAGTGGAAACTAGAATTAGCACCTGGGTTTGAACGCCTCAGCCAACCAGTGCAGGTTCAGTCCAGATGTTCTTGACCTTAAACGTGGATTTACAATTTACTTTACTCGTGACATTCAAACTTTATTCTTGTAAAGTAACTGCTTGTTTTTTCCAGTACTATCACAACAACATTCTCAAAATCTTAGGTGTTTTCTTCCTGTTAGTTTCTCTCGTACTCTTCGCACCACATGTGCTGTGACGTGAGAACATGTCTCAACCCTCATCCCCTCCTGCTGCAGATAAGGAGCCCGGCTGCACAGACGTGGATTCACCTTATCACCACCGGCAGCTGCAGGAGTCTCTGCTCGCTCTCACCACGTCGGCCATCAGCTGGATGTTATTTACGTCTGAAAGGAGCAAACGTCCAAGATAACGTGTCCTCACGTGAAGTGAAGGATTCCTAATGAAAGATATCACCTGTGATGAGAGGGAAACCCTTTTAAAGCAGGATGTGCTGTTTACTCTCTGCTCATCTCATTCCACAGTGTTCCATCCTATTATGTTAATGTCTCTTTGATGGAGGCGCTGCACATATTGTGTTGCTTTAATTAGCATGATTCGCTTTAATCTGGAATTAATAAGCGACGCACACACATGTAAACACATGAGTCCACACATGGATGCACATGTGTTGATGTTGAACAGGTTTGAACACTGAGACACAATGACGCCGCAGACACATCATCCTGCAGCCACAGAGGTAATTACAGTTTCTAATGTGGGACCAATTAGCAGGAGCCATCAAGCTGTACAGCTACAAACCTGCAATTAGACGTAATGATGTGATGATAGTATTTCTGAGGACGAGCGAGAACAACACATGAGTGTGACTCGAATAAGTTCTCTGGGTTTTTGACTTCTCCACATCGATCAGCCCACGCAGAAGGAGGTGCAGGTTCCATTTGGCTTCTGCACAGAGGTTGTTGAAGCTTCTCTCCTTCCATCGACACACCAGCAAATCGTTTCATTAAACCACAGCCATTCTCCCGTCTTTGATGAAAAGTCAAATATAATTATAGTTTTTTTCTCACTGACAAGAATTTATATATAGATCAAGGCTGCAGGATTCTGAGAATCAGGATTTTGCTGCACCGCCTGACCTTCAGAATGTGAGTGAGCCTGTTATTGATGTCTGTGTTTTTGGGCGGCGCTGATTCACACCTGACGTTCTCCATCGGCCTCTGCGTTTATGGTGATTATATAAATTTGCGATGGCAGAACAAATCAAAACTTGCAGAGACACAAACGCAACATAAACTCAACCCTGCACACATTTTCTCTCACTTATTGCTGAGTAGAAAAACACCCTGTGTGACTGTGCACCTTTTCTCTGGCGACGGTTGAATGAAAATAGTCCCGACCCTCCGGGGCACATGTTTCCACTGAGGTCACCAGCAGCTGATCCACAGGAGACGCAGCCGGAGGTCAGAGGTCACCTCAGGTCGGACTGGCCAGTTAGTGAGAGCTGTCAGCTCGGCTTCATTGTTGCTACGGCAGCAGTGATGTCATGGGAAGTAAAGCCTGTGCCAGTTAGCCTGATGGAGTTACCTCCAGCCAGTGTGTTTAAACATGTTATCTTTATACAGTCTGACATTCCTGAACCAGCACAGATGCAGTGAACCAGATTAAAACGCATGAAAACAAAGAAAACTGCAGTTCGACTTTACTCTGCCTGACTTTATCAATAATTACTGTTTATAGTCTGATCCCTGCTCGTTTTATTTCACAAATGGGATTTGTTCGGCCGACTCTTCATCTGTGACGCTTGATGAGAACCGGGCTCCATGCAAAGGCGAGCGAATCAGGCCTGGATCTGAACCGCGGCGCCGTAATGAGCCCAATTAGGCAGGCGGCGCTGCAGGAGAGCCTAATGCCCGTCAGTCCCCTGCTGGGTGGTAATGATACTGCACGTCGCTCTCTAATGCTGCACACAGGCAGATATGGAAAGATGTACACACATATGCAGACAAACAACTGTGTTGTTTTAAGAAAGTGATTCATTTGGCTCCTTTACCCCTGATCCGCTAACGGCCAATTATTTGGGATGTTTTTTGCAGCAGTAAAAGGAGTTTTAACTGCGAGAGCCCAGCAGACCTCTGTCCTGTGAACTGTGCAACTGGGTTTGTGTTCTGTGGGGGGGGGTCCCACAGCCGCAGGGAGACGGGCTTCAAACAAAACACTTCAGGACTCACATTTGTTTGAGCTAATAAAGTGCAAAGCTATATTCATCACTCCCTTTAAAGAGAAGTTGGCTTTCACCCTGGTTCCTACTCGCTGGATTTTTCTATTTCCCATCAGAACATTTATTACGGCGCTGGAGGAAAATGCAGCGAGAGGCCGTGGAGTCGAAACTCCACTAAAACCAATAAGAGTGAAATTGTTTCAGGTTGAGCGCAGGTCAGCAGATGTGTCTCCTTTGTCTCTGCAGACAACAGCAGCAGCAGCAGCATGTGTGGGAGCAGAAACACAACGATGGAGCAGAGTGTTTCTCTGTAAAACAAACTGATACGAATTCAAATCCAAAACAATACATAATAAAAGCTGAGCCCTGAAAATGAGGCAAAAACATGTCAAAATAAAACCAAATGAAGGCCCTTGAAAAACTAAATAAATCGAATAAACTTAATTCAGAGAATCAAAGAAAAGAAAGAAAAATTTTCAGTTTATTTTCTCCCACGAACGTTATGCAACAGATCACAGTGACGTTAGCTGAGCGTTTGTCTCATTAGCTGCTGAAGGTGTCACACAGGATGTTTGACTGCTCTTTGAACACGTGGCTGCGTTAACCTCAACATCAGCATCCACATCAAAGTGTTCATACGAGAGGCTAAGGGGGGAGGGGGGGGCGCCATGTAGGGATGACACACACACACACACACACACACACACACACACACACACACACACACACACACACACACACACACACACACACACACACACACACACACACACACACCACACACACACACACACACACACACACACACACACACACACACACACACACACCACACACACACACACACACACACACACACACACACACACACACACACACAAGAGAAAAATACAATAGTCTGCCAATAAAGAGTGTATTTTGTAAACCTTGCAGTCCCCCGGTGACACCTGTGTTCCCCGAGTGGATATCACCTCGTCTGTTTACATGCGCGGCAAGAAGGAAAACACAAGTGAGCGAGAGACAAAGCGAGAGAGCGAGCGAGAGACAAAGCGAGAGAGAGCGAGAGAGAGAGAGAGCGAGCTTCCTGTTGAGACATGGCTCCGGCACTGGAGTGACGGCTGCACTCTTGAACTTCACTTCTCTCTGCCTCCTCTCGATCTACTGCATCTTTATATTTGTGTGTTTTTGCTCCTGAGTGTGAATCACACAAACAGGCTGTGACGTGACGTGTCACATTAGAGAGAGAACTCTTTAAGCCCAGAACAAGTTGCACTGACATTGTAATAAATGTGAGTATTTCAGGCGAGCCAGCGCGACCTGCGGAGTCTTGTCAGAGAACTTGAATGACATTCTGACTTCGTGCTTTTGGGTGAAATGAAACGGAAAATGAACAAAGCTCCAGCGGGAAACGTCTTAATGAGTCTTAATTATCTCTGTTGCCGGGCGATACTCGGTTAGGACGCTCTAATCCCTCTCACGCTAACCACGTGCGTTCAGAGAGCGTCTTTATCCTCCACTGTTACGAGTAACTCCCACACGCTGATGTGTTTTCATTAAAGGTCAGAAACAGTTGTGTTCCTGCATGAAGGTGAAACATGTCCACACCCTGCAGACGACTTGAACAAAGGAAGTGAAGCAGTTTCTAAACTCCTCCTCCAGTGGGAGTTCATCAGCGAACACGACGCGGTGGAAAGAGGAGTCGTTCGCTCACGTCAGAGATGACGGGCGTCGCTTTGATGGCGAACTTTCCCTCCGACTACAAATTAATTACTCCTCCATTCCCCGTAGGAGCCCGACTCATTAAAGGCTTACATGACCCTGGATGTAAAGCCGTGCACGTTACACGAGCACAAAGTGTGTCCTGCAGAGGCAGCGTGGGATTGGCCGGGCGTGGGACGGCAGGTCATTACTCCGCCTGGCAGATCCTTTTCACTTCTACTCACCCCGGCTTGTTTTACTCCCACCTCTCATTTCATGCACAATAACCTCCAGAGATGAAGGGCTCATCGCTGCAGAGATACTACGCATGAACTAGCACTGAATATTTTATATAAGTTCTACATTCAATTTTTAATTACATTTTAAATGGGCTGATATTTAGAGAGTCGCGTTAACCGCTTTCATCAGAAGGTTCTAATAAGACAAGTGGGTTTTACTCGGGTTATTCTTCCTGCAAACATCCAGATTTAAACACATGTTTACTTTGCTTTTGTGCAGTTCAAAGACATGTTGGATTTTAGGAGGAGAAATATTAAATGAAAGCTTGTTAATTATGCTTTATGCCTTTTCTTGCACAGAGTTTAATGGCTCTAAAATAAGCAGATTTCTCCTCTTGTCAAATACATTTTGGACTAATTGGACTAATTGGACTTTCAAGAGAGGAAACGTTGAATAAGTGAATATAAGTGAATATATTACTTTCTATCACACACACACACAATGGAACACACACACACCAAACACTCACACACACACACACCCCACACACACACAGTTTCCCTCGGAGTCCATTCATCTTCCCTGTCCCCTTACATTTCATAAGTGTTATCGTGTGTTGGCAGCATTAACTCGACCTGGAATGAAGCGGCCATTTGTTTGGATCCCATTTCTTTTCTAAGGGAACATTTTGTGATTACATTCCCTTCGTCCAATTAAAGGAAGGATGGACGCAGAGTGAATGAGTAAATATACATGTGTAAACAGGGCAAGACGAAGAGCCGCTATACACATTTAAATGTGCAATTAAAAAAAGACTCTGTTTCCATTTTTGTCAAGAGGATTTAAAGCGTTTTTTGCAAATAAAGAAAAAGGTGAAATGTGTTCAGGAACATCAGCTGCTCGACCTTGGAGCTGAAGGTCACATGTGCATCAGTCACACCCAGGAAGAAGTGAGACGGAGCGACTCGTCTCTCTGACTCAGATGAGAGGAAACAAAGCTGTGAGTTCAAAGTGAAGAGAAGCCAGAGAGATGAGAACTGTTTTGTTCCTGAGCTCCGTCCTTGAGCGCGCCGCCAGCGGAGAGTCCCGTGACGGAGCTGCTGTCGGAAACAGGAAGGCTGGATCACTGGAGCACGAGGCCGCCACAGGGAAGGAGATCAACCTGCACTTCAGCAACTAGAGCGAGCTGCAGCCATGTATTTAAAGAACTGATACTGTACTGCACACACACGTCATGCTGCCAGCGCACATCACATCACATCACACACACACTAACACACACAAGATATCTGAATCTTCATGAGGATGAAGACGGACAGGTTTAAATCTGCAGGCTGATTTTAAAATGAGTAGTTTTGTTTCCTGGTGAATTTTTTGTTCGACGTTCAACAACAACAACAACGTGTAAAATCTCCTAATTAACACTAAATGTTTAATATATGAAAAGCATTCATACTTTTAGGTAAAAAACATGTTGACTGGACAGATTCAAATGTAGAAAGAGTTGATTAAAGATTCTTCTGCCACAAATCACAGATTTTCAACGTGTTGCCCTCTCTCCTCTTGTTTCTACGACATTGTTGTTCCCGACGACGCAGCGAGTGCAATGCATGATGGTATTTATCTCTCGGCTTGAGACCATCAGCTGCTCACATCTTCTCCTGATGCGCTGTGGGATATAATGAGCTCAAAACTCATTTCCACATTTAGTTTCCTTCCCCTGAATTCCCGATAGAGACCATTTAGTACTTTGCCGATGAGCGTTGCATATTTTTCTTACATCTCGATTGAGCTGCTGCTCTGAAAAACCTCCTGAAGGAAGATTTGCTCTTCTGTGCAGGTGGAAACATTGAGTTCCTACATTGTGGACTTTTCAGACGCAGCCTCGTTCCCGGCCTTGAGCAGCCTGTACTCTTCACTCAGCTGACAGATGCTGAAATAGGTTTGAAATGAGGAAAGTTGGATTCATTCCTCAAACTAGAATAGTCATCGATCGAGAACAGATCTGAAATCTGCATCTTTCTGTCCCTGTGTTCTGCAGAGACAGTTTCTACTGATTTAAAGCTTAGAACAACTCTCTCTCTCTTTGCTGCACCACAAGCTTTTTGTGATATTATTCTGAGCTGAACGAGCATCACAAGGTGAGAGCGACCCCAGGGTGACCCAATAAGCCAGAGAAACTCAGCATCACCATCCCTCCTCCCCGACACACCGGTTCTCCTCGCTCCCCTCTGGTCCTTCCTGGCAGCCGGGGCTCTCTGGTCCCTTTTGTCATTTCCACTTCAATTACAGCCACCTTGGAGACGGGGGCCCCCCCCGCACTGCGCATTTTCAGGTGTCCCTCGAAAGACAAAGCTTTTCTCCTCGGCAAGGGCGCGTACATGCGGTGATCAAACACTCCGACACCTTGATAATCTCTTCCTCGCCGTCTGAGTCCATCCCCTGTCGTCCTGGACAGGCTGAATGAGAGCGGGGTCCAAGCCAAGAGGTGTGGCTGAGTAATCCCTCTCATAATGGCCTTTATTGAAGGGCGAGAGGTCGTAAATAAACACCAGGGTGAGCGGCTGCGCTGCGCCACAGACGGGCGGGGGGCAGTGACGCGACAGGAGGATTGTAAATGGCTCTGGCCCGGGAGCTGGGGCGGGGTCACGCCACTGATGACTGAGGGGGTCACGCTGTGCCAGGGTGCGACCGCCGCAGACACTTATTATGCTGAAGGTGTGACAGGCGGCGAGGGAAGAGGAGGAGCGGAGAGAGGGCGGAATGGCGACGCTATTTCGGGGTTATGTTGCCTGCTGGACCTAGTGATGATAGAGAGTGTCTGTGTGTGTGTGTGTGTGTGTGTGTGTGTGTGTGTGTGTGTGTGTGTGTGTGTGTGTGTGGAGAACGTGTCCCACTGCAGGTCCTTTGGCTGAAATGGATGTGCATGTGCCAGCGTGTGATTGTGCACGCCCCTCCTGCAGCCGACTGACAAACAGCTGGGCGCCCATTTGCAAGCCACGGCAAGGTCATAGAGGACCTCTGTGTCAAAATGGAGGACGCGGGGGAGGCAGGTAGGCGGGTGTGTGGGGGGGTGGGAGTAGCGATGAGGGGGAGAATCTGAAACCTGGGTCAGTCCTTGAACTCCTTGTTTTTCTGGCTGCTCTCAAAACAACTGAATAAACATCCACCTCTCCTGCTCCAGAGGCAAATGATATGTTGTATGCTCTCCCGCTGTAACAGGTTGAGCTATTGTGAAGTATTCTGTGACAAGTGAATTTCATTCTCGGCTGAATTAAGCACCCATCCATATATCAAGATCTGCTTATGCTATCTCAGGCAGCCACGATAACTCAGCCCAGCAGCCGCCTGGATCCTGGACTCGTGAAGGATGAGCAGCATCAAACACACTAACCACCACCAGTGGACACATGCATTTGTTGTTTTGCAGAAATCAGGAATACAAATGATCATGCAGTATTTTCAACATTTGAACAGGTTTTTATTTGCATTTTGGTTGAGATAATATGTAAAACTTGTCGTTCCTATTTTTTGACATTTAAAAACAAACTAATCGACTGATGAGTGACATTGATAGAGATAAACACTGATATTAATCCATGGTTTGGATCATTTTTCATTTTATATCTTATTAGTTTAATTTATATTTAATCAGACGGTCTCATTAAGATTAAAATCTATTTTTCAAGTGATCAGTGTCTGCTTGATATTAACTCTACTCGTCTCATTAACTTTTTATCGTCAGTCTATTTCCAGTCTGCTCTGGAATTACTGCAGCTTCACCGGAAAGTGTGCGTGCACATGCTCACCACAGCTGTGCCACAGCTCGGCCCCTTTACGCTGAAATTAGCCCAACAATTACTTTTACATAACATACCACCGACACAAAGTACTCTGTATGCGCTGCAGCCCACTTGGAGCAAACAGAGATGGAAACAAAGCCGGCACTCCCACGGAGTGGAGAGAGGGCGTGAGCAGCAGAGTGCTCACTTCCAGAGAAACTGTTTTTCTAAGTTGCTTTTCCAGGCGAAACTGAAATGTTCCTGAAATGTAAAAGCTCACGTGCTGGAGATGTTTGCCGAGACGCTGCGGTGAAACTGAAACTCACAGAGGAACATGGAAGTGGAAGCGTCCGGACAAACATCTCCAGCATCTTCATCTCTTACCTCGCTTCCCCTGCGCCTCTATCCTCCTGCCTCCGTTTACTCTCTCTCTTCCCTCGCTTTCAGAAAACAGGGGAAAGAAATGATAAATGACCTCGTTGATTCAGACGTACGTGATGAATGGCCCTGGAGAATTCTGCTTTTTGAACCTAGTTCTAATTTTATATGGCATCAAAACACTATTGTGCCAAAGTCCAGGCTCCCACATTGGAGTTAAGGCATTGTAGTGGATAAAAGCCCCTTTATGAAGTGTACTGTCAGTGTGGGGGGGCAGCGCCTTTTCATCTGCACTGAGTTTATCAAAGCCAGGCACGGTTAAGAGTACGCAATCACTCATTGAATACACAAAAGACTAAAGGATTTGCGTAAAGAAGAAAACCACATGCGCATACTAACCACACATGCGCATACTAACACACACACACACACATACGCACACTCACACACGCACTGTTCACCTCCAGGAAACAGAAAGTGTGGGACAGAGTCGGAGGGTAAACAGTTAAAGCAGAAGTGGGAAGAGAGGATTTATCTCGTGAGAGAAGCTGAAGATGTTAAGTCGAGATAAATTCACCCAAAACCACAACAGCTGATCTCCTGGTGTTTGTGGTTGAACCTGAGCCGACTGCTGCGCTGGATTAAACAGTCATGTGATCTACAGAATCGTTAGGAACCGCCCTATAGGGGCCGAGAGGATCAAAAATCAATTAAACGTCAATCTGACGAGTAGCTGGAGAGGGGTCGGACTCACAGGTTAGAATCCTTACAGCTGTTTGCAGATGTTTCTCAGTCACAACAGTAAACGTACGAGCATCACAGGGACCCAGATACAGAGCAGAACCTGAATCAATAACACAAAAGGAAAATAAACAATGGCCATTTCAGATTTCTGTCTTTCTTTCTATGTGCAGACACAAAACCAGCGACAACTAGAGACGTTTCAAGACAAACACTAACTCTGAATGTGCAGGTCCATATCACATGGCTCTGCCTCTACCTGACTGCTTTGACCTTCCTGGGCTTAGAGTGCACGTGGAGGCATTGATGTGAGGGGGTGTCACACACTGCTTGATGTCTATTCACACTATTATTACCGTGCACCGACAAAGCAGAGGTGGTTAAAGCTGCAGGAAGCCTGAGCTGCTTATGGAGGACGTGTCAGCCAGAAAACTTTAAATGAGCACGTTGAAATGCATCTCGGAGAGAAGGGCGGACTCACTCCAGCGATCTCAAAACAAAAGCAGCTTGCGACCTTCACTTTGAATGAAACCTACATTTGTCAAAAGATGCTCCGGCTGGCAAAGAGCAGCGGAGTGGATAGGAATTACCAGGAGGAGAAAAAAACAAGTCAGAGCTCAAACACTGCACTCGTGTGTACCCTGCTCTGATCTGAGCCCGGTTCAAACCTGCACGGTGGAAACTCTCTTTGCTGCTCCTCTCGCAGACTAACCCAGCAAACAGGAAGTGACCACGCTTTGATTTCTGCGGGGGAATCAGAAGACTCCAGGTTAAACGATGCCGCTGTGAAAAGCTGTGAGCCTCCAGGCAGCTCGGCTAGGAGCAGTCTCACCGACTGATTTGTGAGTTGTTGATTTGTTGAAGCCACTCAGAGAGAAACGAGGACTTTAACAGAGGACAAAGCACACCTGCAGGAAAAGGAGACGGGACAGTGACAGACAAGTTGCAGCGTGAGAGAGAGAACATTTATATCTCTTTATAGGTTGAAACATTATAATCATGATATTTCCTCTTTACAAGAGAGATCACTTCATTAATGCTGTTTTGAAAATCAATCCATAATTTGACTTTGAGGCTCGTTGTTCTCTCTCTTCTCTCAACGTGTTTGAAAAACCAAAAGTGTTCCTGACATGAAAGTCCAGATAGAAGCTGGTCCTCCCCCGTCACGGAACCCAGTGAGCTGGACGAATGTGCCGTCTGTTCACAGATCAAGAGGAAAGGACATGTTCACGGATCCATTAAAGTCTATTAGAGCCTCTGTGTTTGCTTAGATTTGTTTCCTTTGGTCCAAATTGTAATTTCTGAACAGAAGATTTGAATTTTGATCTATAGTCTGTTTATTTCCCACTGATAACACTGGCAGAGGAATATGTGTAAGTGTTGTCTTTTCTAGATTTCAGGTCTGAAAGCTGCTTGTGTTCATGTTTTCATCGAGGACGTAACTACACAACATCAGTCTAAGTATTAAAGTTTAGTGTCTTGACCGGTTCCCCTTCTCTCCTCAGTGACATTGTGCCATTGATGGATATTCATTAATGCAGTGGACGGACAGGGAGGCCACACAGGTTGAGTGACAGTTCAGCTGACGCACTCACAACTGTCCAAACGCTGCAGCCGCCGCCCATCAACAGGTTAAAGAAAGGTCAGGATTTACATCTGCTTCTTGACCCGGGACTGATCCGCCGCCGGGTCGATGCGAGATATGATTTGAAATCTTGTAGATCAGCAGAGAGCAGGGGAGCGCTGCAGGTGAGGTCCCTCGGGGACGCGTCAGCCAAAGATAAATAACACAGGCTTGAATAAATCACCCCTTCATCCCACGGGACTCTGATTATAAATCAACCCGTGCAGGGTCCAAAGTAAGATGCATCCTCTGTCCTCCGGCCGCAGACGTTACTGTTTGAATCCCCTCGCTGCTGCTCGCCAAGTGGAACCCCAGCACAGTTTTATTTAATCTGACAAACATAATCTTCTGAGATTGTCCTTTCCCGCTGTGATGTTTGGAAAGCGTGTGAAAGAGTCACTTCATTGATCCGGAGACACTTTAAGACGCCTTGCTGTTGTTCCCATGCCATAATCACAAATAGAGCTCCTTCAATAGAATAATATCAAACAATGCCAGTCAGTGAGCGAGTCAAGCATGTAATAAAAGTCTAATAGTTTTATCATTGAGGCGAAACTGTGTAGTCCATCTGTGTGTGTCTGTGTGTGTGTGTGTGTTGTAGTCTGCCTTCATGTAACCACAGCAGCAGCTGCCATCGCCAAGGGGCTATAGATCCAAATAAGATTTGTTTTATGAGGAAAATACAATCAACTCCTCTACCTCCGAGGAGAAATAACTGTTTTCATTGACAGCCAATAGGTTCACACACCTGACAGACGGACACACACACACACACACACCACTCAGACACACACACCAGCTCTTCACCTTTCACTGCAGCCAAATGGATTTTCCCCTGAGACCAGCATTCAGGGTTTGATCAGAGGAATCGACTAATGAGCTTCAACCGATGCTCCGAGACCGAGTCCTTCGTCTGTGAGGCTCGTTCACGACAGGTCCAAGCTTCGTGCCTCCCGGTATGTCACAACACAAGGCCGACAGCTCACCGCCATTGGCCGAGGCCGATATCCTGCCTGTTGTAAGATGTATGATGCGCTTGGCGTAATGTATTCAGAGAGAAAAAGATGGAGAAATGGCTCTTGAAACATGATAAAGCTCCTGCTGAGGTGTCTTTGATAAGTTATGATGAAGCTATGCAAATAGCGCCTGCAGCTGGGTCTCTAGCTTGTAGCTTTCAATTAGGCTAACACTTGAACTGGGCAAGTAATGAGTCCGTCTGAAATGATGGCTAATCTAATATGCATTTTTATGATGAAATCAAACGCAATATTCCGAGGTCGAATATAGACAAGAATAAATTCTGGGGCTAATCTCAAATCTAGGCTTTTTGCACGAGACCCTTGTAAACACACCAATTAGCAGCCAGACAAAGATCCTCATCCGCTCATGAAGCAGATGAGTTGATGTGTGACACTCTTATATCTGGATCTGTGTCACACAGCGACTCCACTAAAACCACTCGAGTGTACTGGTTCTAATTCATCACAGTGTCTCTCTGTAGTTTCTACTTCACTAACCAGATAAGAGAGAAAAAATCTAATCCTCCGACTTGTCAGAAAAATTATCTCAAGGGTTGAGTGACTATCTCCAGAAAGTGCATTCTGTAACTGAAAGCACTGGATAAAGAGCCGTGTGACGGGTTCTCCCTTCAACAGCTGGGACAACTTCCTGTGCTGGCTTCTGATGTGGGACGGGGGGGGAAGGAGTTCAAAGACGCCACGAGAACCGTCCACACAGTCAGTCCTTTCCCACTAAATATTTCACCATGAGGTTGTGCATGAATCAGCCATGCATTCAGATTAATCCCAGTGCAACGTGTGTGGTTTGTAAGAACTTTCTTCATCGATTCACCGTGAGACAAACGCCTGAAGACACTTTCGGACCCAAGTCATCGGATACATTACATACATGTAGAAGAATAGTAGGTTGTTATGGGGATAAACTGCTGGAAAGGAAAGAATCAATTCAAATTAACAAATCAATTATTAAAATAGTTGTTTGCTGCACATCACAGCTGAAAACACAAAGTGTGCCCCTGCACCTGAACAGATGACATCGTGCTAGAATACTCTTCATGGCCAGAACATGTAAATGATATGCAAATGTTGCATGATTCATTAATGTGTCGTGCTAAGTGGGGCAGGTGAGCGGGGGGTTAGCAGCCGCCACCGAAGCTCGGCAATGGCCACACACGGCGAAGTGAGGGGCAGCGATTTCCTTCATTCACTGGTAGTGAGTGCTGACCTTTGCACAGACTCCCTGCCTGTGGCGCTAAGGTCGTGCACGTGTGCATGCACGTTGCGTCTGACATATGTACGCTAACCGCCTGTCTCTGTGGGCGCCTGCAGACACTGGAGCCTCGATGCTGAGGTCACAGAGACACAGGGAAGAAAGAGCAGGAGGCATCACTTGATGAAAGATGCATTATCTAGATTTGTGTTTAAATAAACAAACAAACAAACTTTAAATCTAAACCATGTTTCACTGAGTTTTAATCCCAGCTTCCACTGGGAGGCCACACATTTTTTAAATAAAGCCGGTGTCACAAACTGGGAATCAAGGTCATATTCCTTGGCAGCAGCCTCTAATAGAGACGTAAGACAGGATATTCTGGTGTCACAACTGTTACTTCTCTCTTCTGTCTGTCTCTCCTTCCTTTCTCCTCATTCTTTCACCCACCGCCCTGTCGATATCAGACGGGACAAATTACGATTTATTACATCCTTTACTCCCGTCCTGTTTTCTTTATGGGGATGTATGGACGGTGAACAATCCCCCCGATGCACACGCCCCTGACCAGATGATAGCTGATTTCAATGGCCGTACGTACACACACAGAGGAAGTGGTCTAATCAGTATCAATCCCCCACTCCTCCATGTTTCCTCCTGACGTTCACCAGACGACACAGAAACCTCCTCCAACGAGCGGCTCTGC
The DNA here is from genome assembly GCA_038501795.1 of Pseudopleuronectes americanus. NCBI lineage: Eukaryota > Metazoa > Chordata > Actinopteri > Pleuronectiformes > Pleuronectidae > Pseudopleuronectes > Pseudopleuronectes americanus. The sequence goes on along the minus strand of CM076739.1, from coordinate 7,991,673 downwards.
AGTCTCCCTCTGCACCATTTGATCATTTGCTTATTAAGTTTACTGCACAAGTCGGTAGTAAACGTCTCGGCTTAATTCAATCCGACCAGTTTGTTAGATGCAGTGTAACGACTACACTGCTATTAACTGTGACAAAGATGAGCCTGTTTAAAACGTGACAAATGGAACGAGCCCATTCAATTAGCAACGACTTCACAGTTTCACCTGAGCTGAACATATGACACCACGATCCAGCAATTATATGATAATCAAAACACTGCAAGACAATCAAATAACGATATACGTGTAACAGAAGAAGTCAAGCCGAGCACGTAGAAACACCATGCAGCCGTTTTTAAGATTCACAGGCTCTGGAGGCTGTTTTGGAAAAATCTCTGTTCCGAGGCCAGAAAGAATATTGTTGTGGTGGGGGTGGGGGGGCTGAAACACAGAGATGAAGGTGCACCGACTCTGCGTGGGAGTTCTCTCAGATGTGACGTTCCCAGTGTGTGCGTTTGAATGTGGAAACAGGCTCAGCGACGCCCACAGAACAGTGCTCACCTCTGATGAGGAGCAGCAGACAGAATTCAGACTGTAATTAAAGATGGACGACGCGTCTCCACTTCCATCCACAGCTCAGGAATGACGCCCACGACACACTCAAACTTCTACTGCAGTTGGTAAATAAAAATCTCTCATTTGGAAAAGTATAAAAACCTTTAATTCATTCAGAGCTTTGTAGAAGAACATTTTCCCGGTTGAGTCTCTAGAAGCTTTGCACAGCTCTTGTTTTCCAGTTCAGTTTTCATCTCATCAGAACAGAGAATCAACTTCCTCAGAGGCTGCAGCTCGATTGTGTCTGGACTCCTGTCGAGGTCCAGACACAAATCAGGGATAATTAAAGCAAAGCAGGAGGCCCCACAGGACGGAGTCTGAGGACTTCAGACAAAAAGAGAGGTTTTACTTTTTAATAAATTTGAATTCTGAAAACATCCCTGTGTAATTAGGGTTAATTTATCATAGATTAATGCAGCACCACATCAAACCTATGTAAACAAGTGTTCCCTGCACATGACGACTGCGCTGCTCGACAGCAAAGGCTCCAGAGAGGAACTGGCACGAAAAACTGGGATGCACCATATTTTCTCCTCAATAAATAATGCTGTGATCCCCTTTGATGACAAAGGGAACGCGGGAGACACTAATGCATGAAGCCCGGCTTCATTAAACAGCAGTGAACCTCGAGGCAACAATAACTGTTCCTCTGTCTCAGTTCTCCGCCTCCTCTGGTTTTGAAGTACACGTCTACACCATCTACCAAAGGCCTTTTAGAAGCAGCAGTAGGCTGCATCCCTGACTGAGCAGCGCTTTGACAAACAGACAGGAAGCTGCGGTCAGTGTAGCACACCGTACCTGACACGGCTGGATCTTGTCCGATGCAATATGAGCTCCGTCTCTTCACAGCATATCTGTAAAGAAAAGAAAAGACAGGAGGGCAAAGGTCAGGAAAGCTGATATTTGAGAAATAACAGATATTGGAGAACGGGGTGGCGGCGAGGAGATTAGAGGAGGAGACGCAGCAGGAATGTGAAGCTTTAAGACTTGAAATAAAACTTCTCAAATAAACATGTTTTACAGAGGCGTCACTGGGTTTCGGTAATAAGCATCTCGTGAATAAATGAATTGTAATTTACTTCGCTTGAACCCATTCTGTCAGAAAAGCAAACAATCTACCAGTTGTTTTACATCTCGTCTCTTTGGTGCATGAAGGCTCAGCTCCACTCCAATGTGACCATTAGGGGAAGATTGAACTGGAATCAGCCAATAACTGATCAGTATGCTGCAGCCGCCGCCGTGGCAGCAACCAGGCGGTGGAGGGATCTATTGATGTGTGCTCTTTTATGAGAACTTATCATTCGAGACCCACTTACGCTCTGAAAAGGTCAAATGAAATTCTCTCATATCAAATTGAGTTTTTCTCCTGATTAATACGCCTCTGTGGCGCGCGCCGAATGTCAAAACTGTTTCAGGTTTCCATTCACCTTCAGGAGGGAACACAGCTTAGATAATACAGCTTTAATTAAAACGCCCCAAAAGGAAATATTTCAATTGAGGGACCCAGAGCAGCCACAGGACGGAGGATTAGGGCCATATTGAAGCAGGTAAACAGTTCTGAGATCAGGTCAAGTAAGATGTTTTATCACAGGAATAAAGTCGTAATGTTACAAAAATAAAGAAGTCGAAATATTACAAGAATTAAGTCGTAAATACTGAAAGAATCAACCAACATTTGCACAGACCATGGTTGTCATTGTGTTGTTGTTGTTGTTGTTGTACGTTTGCCAGTCATGAGGATTCAACCTCTGGGGACCATGAATGGATGTCTGTTTAATAATTAGGATATTCAGGTCTTCAGGTCAATAAGTTGCTGTGTTTACAGAACTGAACTTTTCCATCTACAGCTCGAAGGCTTGAAAACCCAGATGGAGAGAGAGCGGCTCACAATGGAACGTCTATCACTCTGCCATCAATTTGAAGAGAGAGGCAGCAGCACATCAGATTCAGGGTATCGCCCTGTCACCGCTGCCGCTAACAGGCAGAGAGCAGTGCGTGCTGGGTAATTGGGAAGGCCGTCCTGCCCCCGGACTTGAGTGGCATGTCTCGGCCGCGGCTTGAAGTCAGTCACTGATCGGCGGCGAGATGCACCGAGCTGTCAGCTCAGCTCCGGAGTCACCACAGGCCTCCATTAACAAGCCTGCTCCCACTCTCACAGGAGGAAGAGGAGGAGGAGGTGGATGAGGAGGAGGAGGAAGAGGAGGAGGAAGAGGAGGCGGAGGAGGAGGAGGAGGAGGAAGAGGAGGAGGAGGACGAATATAGAGACAAACGTGAAAACACACAGGTGACAACGCACACGTTTGTGAGCCCGCACACAAACACTGGAGTAATGACCTTAGTGGACAGATGCAGAGAAATACTTATTAGTGATTGCAAACCCAGTCTGGTTGTACCACTCACAGAGAAACCATGCCCCTGCTCCATTAACATAATTTCCCTGATGCTGAGAGAATTTTGCCATTTGGAATCCATTACCCCCCCATCACCGCGCTAATCAGCATATTATGAATTATTGCTGTCGTTACAGTGGGTGGCCGAGAAATATCAATAGGTCTTAATTATTCACCAACGAGGAATTATAAAAGGAAAAGCAAATGCACCTTTGGTTTGTGCTGCCAACAATGATTAGACCTGGTATCTCTCTCTCCTCCGGGAGCGGGTGAGGCTCCGGTTCTCTTGCCCGTGGAAATCATTTCTAAAGCCGCGATGAGCGATGAGCTTGTGGGAATGAACTCCTGCTGTTGTTTGTCTGCGAGCCCATAAAACTGTGCTCTGCAAAACAGACTTTCAAATTCAAATTCCTGGTGTGTAGCTGTTATTGTTTGTTTTGGCCGTTAAAGTGAGTACTGGGAGTAGTTTTGCTGAAGTTCATTTTCAATTTGTGGTTTGTACACAGGTTTGAAGACAAACCTTTTCTTTAATTTGGAGATTTAATCATAATGAATTTATTACAAAGCTCATAAGTTTGAGTCTGACCAACAGAGGTGGAATACCAGAGTACCAAGATGGTGGTGCATATGGACGCAGCTGCTTCTGGATTACAACTGAACAAGAGAGAAACTTAGAAACAATTAACAGCGACTGCCTGGAGTTTGTTAACGAGCAGATTTAATCAGTTTCAGTTGATTTCTCTCATTTCAAAAGGGCTGAAAAATATGTGCATGATATGTTTTACACATTTTTTGTCATGAACTACATTAGCAGGTATCATAATTGCAGGTCGATGAGGTGGAACTCATTATAGCCGACTTTCCTTGAGAGATAAAGGCTTCAGCTGAATCCACAAATCTGTGGCACTGCAGGGTTCCTCTGACCTTTCACAACGAGCTGCCAATCACATCGCTCCCCGTCCTAATGGAGACGTGGTGATTACAGCCGACATGATTCAGAGCTGCTAACTGCCGCCCTTCAACAGGAAATTAAATTATAAAAAAGAGCGAATGGGGTTTAGAAGAGAGAAAATACTGTCATTCCCCGAGGGCTTCATTGATCAGTTTCCAGGATCAGGGGCCGGATGTCACGGCTCTGGTGTTTCCACGTCGAGTCGACGTCCCAACAATCCTGACTGCCAGCAGCATACACAGGGATTCTGGGTATTCTGGGGTTTATTTCAATGACTTCACGCTCCACAGGCGCTCTGAGCTCAAACATCAACCCACACTGCGGCTCAGTGTTCTCCTTGTGCCGTGGGATGTGACAGTCATGGTTTCACTTCTCTGCTCACTGGAACCAGTCTGAATTGAAATTCGACAACATATCCAAATCACACGGGTCTCTGTGGAACCACAGGTACCTGCTTTCTAACCGACAGTGACAAAGTAAGACAAAGGTCATTCGTATTTAAATGACCAAACCGTTTCCAGACATGAGCTCTGGAAAGTGTCTGGATTAGAGGAACAACAGCAGATTAACGTGTGTGTAAATGTTGTCTTCTGTAATAAAACACCTGGAGCACACAACACCCAGGAAACTGATCTCCACTCACTCTGTAGTTAAATGATCGACCTTCTCAATGCACATGGCTTCATTAAGAGTCCAATTAGGATCGGATCTCCTGCCAATTAAGTTCTTAGACACAAAGATTCATGTTGAGAAGACTCACAACTCGTGACAACCGGAAAAGGGCCTTAAAAACCCAAACGTTACATTACTTGAAGTTTAAATCAAATGTTAAGTTACAGGGTTTTAAAAACTTTTGACTGACACTGTACATTCTCTCCCAAAGTCTCTCCAAGTGGTGTCAATTAGTGACTCGTGCTGCGAAGCTGCACTCAGACCTGCACTGGAGACCTCAGCAGGGAAGTAAAAAGGTCGGAGAAACATCCTCTTCTTCTTCTTTTTATTCCTTTCTGAATACAATTATGGAACAGACATTTACCCAAGAGGCAGCCCAGATGAAAACGTACTTGAAGTGCAGTCTTCACATAATATCCACTTTGCATTTACATTCATCAACTGGCTGGTAAAGAAAGCCCTCTTTAGCCGGTGCCTATTATCAAGCTGCTGATGCATAGTAAGTAGAACACGAGGCTTCCTGTGTGTCATGCTACAGCGAGCACTGCTCCTCTCTCTCCTCTCTCTCCTGCTGCCGGTGCCAAGAGAGCAGCTGCACTCAGGAGGAGCAGAGAACCAGGTCATATCTCCCCGGTTTGCCTTTGTAACCTCTCGGTTCATAATGATGGTGAGTGATACGCTCTCCAGGCTTTCTTCAGCATCGGAGTGTGTCCTCGTCATTCTGCTGAAGACTTTCCTCTGCCTCCCCCTCGTACCCACCATGCAACACAACACGGTGACGGATAACACAGGAGTTCTACCTGAGGCCACTTAGGCTTCAAAACGAGATAATTGGAGTTTGATATATTGCACGTGACACATGAATGAGCAAAGAAATGGTGGAGCCGATTCAGTCCTGGGCTGATCAGGAGATACAGCACTGTCATAATGAGGGGAATCTTCAGAGGTGAAGGAATTTAGTGTGTCGGTTGGACCAAAAACCAAATGTGACCAAAACAGATTTGTCATCAACTGCAAACTCGTTGGCCAACTTGAACGGCCAATCACAACCCTCCGCCAAGGCCCAACAGCCCCTTCACATTAAATCAGGCTGCTCCCAAACAAATCACAAGAATCACAATGATTGATAGAGTCACACACCAGCAATTAGACCGACCCGCTGGAACCATCAGAACATGTTGTCATTATTTATTTACTTCTCTCTGAGTTGTAGGATCTATTTTACATCCGTGAGTTTCTCCCCGTGTCCGACGAACATCATCGTTACATCATCGTCCACAACGACCTCATGAAAAGATCATTGGTGCTTTCAGCCGAGTGTGAGAGGGAACTGTACATATGCATGTTGCAAATGCAAACTGCTTTCAAGGAGAGTGCACTGAGAATAAATGTGATGCTCCACAGACTGTCCTACAGGTGGAGTCCCACCATCCTCTTTGGATCCTCATCATCCCTGACTTTCCATTGAAGCCTCCGCCCTCTCCATCTCTTTGGCCCTGTCAGAGTGGAGCAGAGCCGAGCCCTTGATGAGTGCACCTTTTGATCTCTCTCCGGCGCCTCTTCTCCTCCTCTTTTCTCTCTCCCATCATCCCCCCCTCTCTGCGCTCTGCTGGGGAGCTGTCAGAGTTCTGAGGCTTCTCTCAGCCTCTCCTCCTCATCCCAGCAGACCTCGTCACTGGGCTCGCTGGTCCTCACGGCCGATGATTCGCCGTTAGCATCGAAAGCCCGTTTCTCTCTGGGAGCAGCCGGTTGCTGCAGTTACTCCACAGCACAGCGCCTGCTCCCGCAGAATTGATCCGGTTCTCACGTTAAACGTGCATAACAAATAGTTCAGCACATCATTTGTCTGCTTGTCTGTATATTTATTAGACTGACGGCGCTGAAATGGCCAATCAATCCAAGCCCGGAGGGAACAGCTTCAATCACAATGCAGCCCCTGATTTAATCTTGTTATTTACACTATGCACTCAGAGCTGCTTGTTTATTAACCGTTCACTGGAACAGTTGGACTTGGGGATTTGCACGTGTTATGTTGTCATTTCCCCCCCCCTTCAATCCCTTGTGCTATTACATATTCAATTAAATGCACAGTCTCCTCAGTGATAAGTCTGATGGAAAATCCTGTGAGCTGCAGGAGGAAGGTGCAGGAGACACAGAAACCTTAATGGACGCAGCGTATTGATGCTGGTGGCAGGAGGAGGAGAGATGAGTGATATAAATTAACTCTGTGTAATGGAAACCAATTCTGAAGGGATATTAAGACCCCATTAAAGACCTGGGGTGTGTTAAATCCCATATACGACAATAGACCCACAAGATGGATCCCAGTTACCTCTGCTCGGCTAAGAGAGGCTGAAGAAGAAGCTGCTGTCAGACGTGCACCGAGGTCTGGACATTTCCTGAGTTAGAGTTAGACCACATGACGTCCGCAGCAGGATCTGTTCATCATGTCCTGCATCCTGCGTGCTCCACCAAGGCTCCACCCCCCTCGCCTGAATGCTCCAGACAATCTCCTGTTGTTGTGAACGAGCTGACACAATCTCCTGCTGCGTTCTTCATATGTGAAAAATCACAATCACATGAAAACGACCCAAGAGACACAGAGACAGTTTGTTATCGAGCCAATCGGCCTCCTCACATCTCCTCTCAGCAGAGGAGGTGAATCATTGTTCCTGAGCTGTGAGCAGACATCCTGACTCAGAGAACACAGAGCTGATGAAAGAGAGGGGAGGAAATGAAAGGAAGTTCCTGCACAGTAGAGATGAATATACTCGGTGTTGGTGTCTTTGTGCCGCCGTCTCAGAGGGGAGGAGGCACCGGAGGTTGACAAAGCGTGCAAATTGATTGGCTCCCTCGCCGCCGCAGGGCAAACTGGTGGAGGTTAATGTTGCGAGCAAGGACGAAGTGTTGGGAATGAGACGCTTTTGAGCTGCAGTGTAACAGGAACACTATGCATGGTTAGGCAGCGCCCTCCCTCCCCTCTTTACCTTATCCTGTTTTCCTGCAGCACCCACTTCCCTCCTCTTTAACAGAGCCTGTGTGTGTGTGTGTGAACCTTAAGTCTATTCAACACCTGCAGTATAAAGATCCTGCTTCCACAGTCTCTGAAACTATTTCCTCATGTTTGTCTTGAACTCGGCCTGATCCTGCCTGTTTCGTTTGAGTCCTCCAAGCTACTCGTCTGCTCGCCTCCCCCGAAAACCCCTGCCTGCACCACTCCTCTCTCAGACCATCATCCCTCCATCTTCAATCTGTGACGAGCTGGTGTTTGAACCTTTGAGCAGCCGGCGTCTGAGGCCAACTCACTCAGAGAAATCCTGCTCAAGAGGACAAAGTGCCGTCCAAGAGAGAGACATGCTGGAAGATACAGAAAATGTCTCAATGGAGCGAATCTGTTCATTTCTGTTTCTGCAGGTTTCAACAAGTTCAATTCAATATATTGACAATAAGTGAAATGTAGGAGTTGTGGCAAGTTAGACAAACATGACTGAATATCAGGTCAAATCAATTTAGGAGATTTTCAGTTGCAAGTTGAGGGTTTTCTGTGTTTTCCTTTGAGATCTGAGTTGAACTAATTCAACGTCTTCATTTAGTCAAAGCTCTGATATTATAATAAAGCCACAGACCTATTAATAAAATTTCCTGACAGGGCAAAGCGCTCCATGGATGAGAGAATTTACTCAGCGACTTCACAGATTCATTCAAAGTGCAAAAAATATTGAATTATCCCATCACTGCTTATTTCTGAACGTATTCTCTGAGCGCTGTTCGCAGGCCGGCCGTGATTCACACCTCGTCAGATAAAGGGAGGAAGCCGTCAGGGGCCTTAGGAACCTTCAGAGGCGAGAGCACGACGGAGATTTGTTCACTCCAATTCAAAAGTCCTCACTTCTATTCCAGCGGAAGCCATTAGGAGCTTCGAGGAAAAGATGGCCTCGGATATGTGTAAAAACTAGAGTCGTGAGAACAAACTCCGCTGAGTGTAAATTGCTTTTCTCCAGACGAGCTTCGGATCGAGCTCTGACCTCGTATAACTGAGAGTCTGCTTTAAATGTTGTGGCATTAGTGAAGTAGTGAGAAGGATGAGATGGCAAACATCCTCGGCTGATGCTGAATCAACACCTGTGCAAAGTGCCGTCATCCTGACATTTGAAAATGTCTTTTGTTCCGGTGAAGAAGAAGCCGATCACAGGATCACTGCAGTCGTCACCTGCGACCATGTGTCTGAACTGCTGAGACGTTCATTTGACTCATTCAACAAACTGTCAAGTGCTGAACTTTCTGATGCTGGAAGTGATGATGAACACATCCTGTAACGCACCTGAATGATGCAGCTCACACAGGACATACGTGGGTCATACAACAAGTCTTTAGAGCTTTAGAACTAATTGACTTATATAAAAGGTGAATTCATACAGTGATAAAAAACGAATGAGCTGGAGCTTCTGGAGACGTGACAGACGTGTGGGAGTTGGAGTGAATCTCTTCCAGAGTGAAAAGGGTTCTGGGACAAATCGTTCCCTAAACAAACAGATTGGGTGACGACTGAAACAGCAGGAAGTGACACGTGGAGACAGAACACTTCTTCTCAGCCTCCCGTTCTTCTGACAAATTTGCAATCGCCCTCTCTCTCTCCCCGAACGCTGTGAAAGTCGATGACAGTGACAGAGCAGGGGAGGCTCGGGCTGCCAGTGGTGTCATCCAGAGTCGCTGATATCCCCTCCGCTGCACCCTGCACCAGGAGAGCTGCCAGAGGGCAACGTTTTACTGCTGACTCAGCCAGCATCCATCCTGGCAACCGTGGTAACATGCATCATGGGATCCCTCTAAGTGTCATTAACTGGGGCGGGTGAGTGTTTGGTCGCGGCGGGGTGCTGTCACATGCAGTTGCTGTTACACGGGCAAAAAATTTACCTGGCACGGGCCTCAGTGGAGGAAACAGCAGCCGCAAGCAGGAAGGTGAGAAACAAGGAGACAAAGGGGAGGGATGAAGGGATGACTTTAAAAGAGGATAAGTGTGAGGGCATACCAGGACCAAGCTCCAGAGAGACAGAACAAGAGGGTGAGACAGTGAGAAGCAGGAAGAGAGGCGAGCCTGCAAAGTCAGACCGGCTCTTTCCCCGAGGCTCATCTGAACATTCTCTCTCGTCCTCTGTTCAAAAGAACAGAGCCTCGTCCTCCACAGGAGAAACAACATAAGAGATTCATAGAGAGTGTTTCCAGTGGAGGTGCAGTCCCGGACGGTCTCTGTCTCCAAAGCAGCTTTGACGCCGGGGCTCGCGGCGCTGGATAAGAATTTATAAAGCTGTTGCTGCCGGGCGCTGCTGTAGCACAATGCCCAACTTTCATGTTACAGGATTAGGAGGGATCAGTTTTCTGGATCAATAGGATTAGAGCTGTCGTTAACCCCTCGGAGATGAAAGCATCGCAACCTACGGAGAAAACAAGGGATCTGCGAATGGGAGGATGTGTTGCAGGGTGAGAGGAGGACAACTTCTTTGCACACCGAAAACAAACAGTTATTTCAAGCAGGAATAATCTGTACTTGGACTCAAACTAAACGGCCCCTGGCACAAAACTAACACAAAACGCAAAGAAAGCTCTTATTCTTCGCCGGAGCCCAAATAGAAAGATCTCTGGCCCTGCCTCTCTCGTCTCTCTGCCACTGGAGAGGGAGACCTGCTGCAACACGTCTTCTCCACCTGCAACATAATTGGCTACTTTCCGTGGGTGCACACTCAAGTCGATACCTCCCATCAAATCCAGTCTGTGCTGCTTTCAGCCCATCACGTCCGCTGAAGGTGCTGCAGTTTAAACAGCTTGCAGATGCATCACACACAGAACTGTGCAGTGTGCCACCATCTTCTTCTCTGCTTCCACACAAACTCATTGGATTAGAAACACTAGAGGAAAGCTAAGAGGAACTTTGTTGATGTGCTGTCGTTGAAGCATCTATTTAAGAAATACAGCACAATTAAATGTGTTGGGTTTAACATCAGATTCATTATTAAAAAGTGTTTCAAACTGTCTTGGACCTTTCAGGGTCAATGCTTACGTATAGTCGACACCCTCTCATCATAGGTGGACGTCATTTCTGTCCCCTAAGTGTGGTTCCTGCTGCTGGAGTCGTCCACAAAGCTCCGCAACCAGGATAACTTCCCTTTAACAAGCTACATGTTATGTCCTTGGCGGGTTTGCACGGCGCTCTTCAGACAAAACTTGAATATTTCCCTTCAATATTTGATGCTTCCTTAAGCAAATGTGTATTTCTGCCTTGGATGTGAACTACACGTGTAAATATATCCTCATGTACAGTATGTGTAAGCCTTCAGAGCTCTCACGCAGAAACACTGCTCCTGCCCAGATGTATTTGATTTATGTGTGTGTGTGTGTGTGTGTGTGTGTGTGTGAGCGGCTGAGCGCTGCTCCCTGTTCTCCACCAGATGGATCCTCTGCAAATAGCCGGGGATGAAATTAAGAACAACAGCTGTCAGATCAGGCAGCGAAGTGAGCGAAGAACGAGAGAAAAGAAGAAAAGGAGAGAAGAAGAGAAGAAGAGAAGAGGAGAGAGTCATGCAGCTGCCGCTCGCGCAGGTAAAGGCAGACTGACATGCAGCGAAAAGCCTCATTAGGAAATTTCATGGGAGTCGTGAAGTGATTATCCTGAAGCTGTCAGCTGCAAACAGCATGTCAGAAAGCCACCCAGGCACTTCCCCCCCAGGTGGTCCATGCGTGGCTGCTGTGCAAGGAGGGGGGGGGAAGTGTTAGCAACACAAACACACATCAAACATCAACTATTTCAGCACCTGAGCGTGAGTGAGTCCTCTTCTTCCTCCTCATATCTCACTGTCTGTAAACTGCATCTGATCAGAGGTGAGGATGAATCAATCTGCGCCCCGCGACACCATCAGTCTGAGCGCTTCCATCAACACAGATCACGTCTGACGCATGTTAATCGGGCACAGCAGGTTTGTTTGTGTGGACTCGCAGCGCTTCACGAGGATCAGGTGCCGCGGTCACGTCCTGGTCACCTGTCAGATTGATTCATCACCACAGGGCCAGAGGATCTGGAATAAATGTTTCTAGAGAGGAGCACAGCCCGAGAATGTTGGATCCAAAACACGTGGACAAAATGATCTTTTCTTTTTGGATTTTGTGTAATTGGGGTTATTTTCTGGCCTTTAACCCTCAACACCCAAGTTTTAAACTAACCCCCCCCTTCCCCAATATAACATCATACTCAGCTCCCACAGAGTGAGCTCCATCCATGGCTGCCATTGTCCTCCCACATGGCAGAAATAGTTTTGGCCCAGATTTGGCCGACACTGCTCCCACACTATAATCCAGCCCACATACCGGGTGCAGAACCAAAGACCATTCAGAAACTGTGGCAGGACTAGATAATGAACAGGAAACACTGGTGCTATAACCAACAACCTCCTCACCACAACAAGAAAGACCAAAGCTATCTTATATAATGTAAACAACATTTAAATAAGAATTATCTCAGGCACAGGAAGAATTGACCTTGACTGTGTGAAATGGAGCCTTCATTAAAAACGTCCCCTGGGACCAGTGGGACCAGCGCAGCCATCAGCCTAAATTCCTCCTGAATATCTCCCTGCTGAGGGTCGTCCAGTACAGATACAACATGGAGTGAGTGGATGGAAGAGGCAGGATGTGAAACTTCTGCCACACGACAATCAACCGTGACGTTTAATTCTCTAATGAGCTCAACGAGCCAAAATAAAATCAGGATCTTATCTTTTTATAGCTTGAAGCTTTTTAAATTAACATTCTTCCCTGTGCCTGAGATCACGTCTTCTATTGGGTTCACATTATAATATTCTATTTATTGTTGTAAACTTTAAGAGTAGATCATTTTCCACAGATTGAAGATTTAGGATAACATTTTGCCTTTGACACCGAAGATAATTGTTTATTTATTGTGTATCACTAAATGACTTTGACTTCCAGAAGTGATGCACTGCAGTTTGCTCTGCACACTACTTCTCCAGGAAGAGACGGAGACATGTCTCACGACACCTGGAGAGGACATCTCTCCGCAGCAGGTCTTCTTCACGGGTCATCACACCTGACGGTTAGCCGAGCTCAAGCCGACCGCTGACGGGACGCAGGAAGTGACAAGACCGACTCGGATAGAACGAGGTGTTTCCCCCTGGACCAGGTTTCAGAACTCCAATTAAAGAAGAAACAAGACAGCTGACAAGATGGAGACAACTTACTCCTGCTTTTATATTCACGACCACTCACCAAATTAAAGTTCCTTTAATAAAACACTACAAGATCAAATAATGTATATCAAGCATGCATAGATAAGTATTTACAAAATCACAGAGACTCAAATCCAGTGGTGTAGTATTTAAGGAACGATTTCTTAAATTCTTTAATCACTTTTCCTTTCACAGCACACAACTTTCTCAACAGTCTCCAGTCTGTGATAAATACACATATCAATAACAGACAGGAAGAGCCTGTGGGGTTTGAATATAGTTGTTTGAGTCTGATATAAAGTTTCAAGAGGATGTTTCTCTACATAAAAACTTTATCCCTGTATTTATGGTGTATTGTATTTCTCTAGGCTTCTAATGGACACACACACGTTCCTGAACCTGCGTCACTCACGTAGCGTTTTAATTTATGGAGCAGAAAATCACCCTGGGAGCCCCCCCGACACTTTATTATCCCGCCCTAATGCATTCCCTCGGCTGGATTTTTTCATTCTGATGAAACAACATTAAATGACAGACAAGCGACACTGTTTGGATTCTGGAAGGTTGTAAAACCCGACCATCATCTCCTTAGAAATTAAGTGTGTTAATTTCGGGGAAACGTGTGTTTTAACGGCGCCATCCGCTCGAGCGGAATACGACCCAGTCTGAGTTCTCAATATGCAAAACGGTATCCAATATCTGTGTCCTGTAATAAGCTGCTGCACACACTTCCTCCAGAATTGTGTGGGTGATGGAGAAAAGCAATTGTGAGGGGAAACGATTGTTTAGGCGTGACATTGTGGTGTGTGTGTGTGTGTGTGTGCGGGTGTGTGAGTGTGTTTTGTATGCAGGGTCGGACAGTGGCTGAGGGGAATGATTAGCGGCAACATCTTGTGCCAGGCAGCTTCTTAGCTCTGCTGATTTCCACACAGCGATCTGTATTCATTTATGCATGGAGCGAGTGTGAAGGATGAGTGGTGTGCAAAACAGAATATTTGTCTTCATGGGGTCTGTGTTTCTCTTTCAGCGTTCACCCCCGGCCGCCGCCATCACTCTCTCGCCCGTCCCCTACCTCTCTTTTCCCTTTGCTGTTCCACTGCGATATCGTAAAGAATCACACTCCAACATTCTGCTCTTGTTAATGCTTCATGTACGATTCTGGATTTAAGGACTGGAAATAATAATCATTTGACTCGGAGTGAAAGAAGGATACTGCTCCTTGCTGTGTGGCCTGTTTGGAAAAGGGAATTATTTGCCTACTTGACTCGAGATGTGTTAACGTGTCACGTAAACTTGTGTTATATGATTTCAGGGACCTTTGACCCTGGTTCGGGACATGAACCAGACTAAAAAAGTCCTGCTAAATAAATATTAGATATTTTTTAAGTGGTTTGATGCTGACTTGATAGAAACAAGGTGACTGACAGCTGGGAATGACTCACGATTGGTCGAGCAGGACTTCACTACCGTGGCTCCATCCCCCGATCGCTACTGCACAGACTCCGGCTCCAGATGGGAAAGAGGGCAGCATGTGTATCCTGGATAACTTGTCCCCATGTCTGGATAGCGGGAGGAAGTGGAGACACATTGTTAAAAAATATATATTTGTGATTTCTAATTTGACTTAAGACCTGTTTTTTATCATTAGGATTATTTTCTGTAGCGTATATATGCAGCCATTTGTGCAGCTTTGACACCTCAATCCAAATAGGAACCAGGAGCAGGTTCAGCTGCTGTCGCTCTACCACAGCTCACGAGTGTAAAAGCCGTGAAGTCGAACCAATGGAGCTGCTCCGCTGTAGAGCTGCTGCTCTGCCGCTCATACATCCTGCACTAACAGTAATCATGGCCTTGGCAAACACCCTAATGCTTGCTCACTGCCACATTTCTCAACAGGGAAACATTTGCTGAATACGTTGCCCAATATGCATTTGAGAAATTAACAGACAGCGCTATGCAAACTCAGCACAACTACAGCAGCTTTACAATCTCCAAAATATCCACACACTCAAATAAATTGCAAAGATATTAACAGCCCCATCAACATGTCATTTAAAAATCAAACATGAATCAAGTGTTCAGAGGTGAGAAGGCACGTTGAAATATCACAGCTCAGGGTTTCAACAAGTTAAAATCAGACTTCTAACCACGGTGATGAGGCCGAGTGTGTGTGTCTGTGTGAGTTATCTGGGCCTGATTCTGCCAAGTGATCCTGACAATGTGATTCTTAAATAAAAGGAAGCTTGTGTTGGTTCGACTCCACACTGACTGACAAACGTCCACATCCACAGTAAACTGCTGGCTGCTCTGTGGCAGCTAATGCAGCTGTAGTTAATTCGCTCTCCGGCCTCAGGCAGCAGCAGCAGCAGCAGCTTGGTTAAGTGTTTCACTCAGAGACCAACGCCAAGTCTCCCATTGTTCTCGCTGACTAACTAAGTGCTGATGACAGTAATGACAGTTACTGTGAAACTGAACTGAATGTGCACACAAGGTAATCTCTATATAAAGACAGACATCCTGACAGCTGCACAGAAGTGAAGCCTCCTGATCGCTGGCTGCAGATTGAGCCATAAATCTGCCTCCTCCATGTTCGTGACAGGGACATGGACCAAACTATATATAATTATATGTATGTATTGGACTTTTCCTTTTATGTGAAGAATGCTTCCTCCATTATAGCTCCTAACACATTCAACCAGAAAAACTCTTAACGGTGAAACCCTGATATTTTGTAATATTTCCCAGTGAAGCTCTCGTCATGTCGCAGCCTCCCTCTCTGTGTCAGATGAGCTCTGTAGCACCATCATCAAAACGCCACATCAAGGAGTAATGGCGTTTCCTCCGTGCACCCGCTCCCTGCAGCACAGCTCCACAGACTTAAAGGATTTACATCAAGCAACATGGAAGCTGCACTGGAAGCTCTTTGCTCCGAGTCACAGAAAAACATGATCCTGTTACAAGAACAGCAGAAAGCTACTAATACTGATTGATAGTCAACATTTCATTTCATACATCACATATTTGATGTGGATGACACTGTCCCGAGCGTTTGGCTCCTCTTCAACTGAAGCCATTTGAAGATTACAGTGTGTCTTTGTGTCTCTGAATGATGACGGAGCCTGTTCCTGCCGCCCGAGCACTTAATGGTACTTTAGTTGTAATTGTCCAATCTTATAACTGCTGGTAATTAGGAGCCTCGCTTTGAGTCGGCATGTGGATCGACCTGCAGGTAGAATAAAGGAGATGATGCATTTAATAGGCGACCAAAACCACTTCAAGTGTTTGTCATGCACCAAACACCAAAGCAATTTCCTTTTGTCTGGAAAAAAACAATTGCAATAAATACTTTTCATATTTATGCGACAGCGAAAACCAAAAAATGTTTTACTGTTTTTTTCTCGGGCGAACAAAAGTCTCATGTGGTGCAACGGTTTCTGGAATCAACGTTTCCGTCTCTTGCTTAGTTTCTTTTTGTGATGAGCATCGAGCCGTCCCCTGCTGCAGCTCGGGGGGCTCGGGGGGCTCGGGGGCTCGGGGGCTCGGGGGCCGGCTGATCTGCTGCGGCTCTGCTCATCTGGAAAATGCGATGTTTAGAAAACAATAGGTGAATGATCAACTGTTGTCTCCCTGCACACCCACAGGGATGAATCCAAAGCAACAGCGCTAACAGTCCCCGGCTTTGTATTCATAACTGAAGACAATAAGACGCTGGCTTCAAACCCGGCATCCAAATGGAGCCACAAACAGCACATGGGCCATTAAAGAGTGAGCTGTAACGCTCCCTGGCAGAGCAGCATCTTTTGATTTATTATTGTGCTAAGCTCCTCACTGTACGCAGCCGTGCTGATGTATCCCTGGAGACGCATTGCAATAAAATGAACTGCCATTGTTTCCCTGCAGAACTGTACAAATTGCCTCATCAAAGCCACAACACGGGTCCTCTACCTCCAGCCATTAATCAGTGGGAGAGACGTGGGCGCCTCAGAATTCCTTTGCATTTTTCCCCGAGCTGAGACGAGCGGCGGGCTGTCAAGAGCTGTTGTTTTTCTGAGGGGGTGGGGGGGGAGAGAATGAAGAAGCGGTGCAGCAGAGGCCTCACAAAGATTTACTCTCAGCCTCGGAGTGACAGCAGGAGACGCCCGGCTGCTGTTAAACCCCGACCTGTGACCTGTGAGCCAGAGACTTGAAGACAGCGAGCTCGCCGTCCCGTGTTCGTTGGTCAGAGTGACATTCTGCGATGCCCCCCCCCCGTCATCCTCAACTTGGAGCAGATCCATAAATGAGCGACACCACTTTTGGAATAAATTAAAGGGACTGCAGGCAGAATTCTAATGACTGTGTTAACCTTTTCTAACAAAGTTCCACTGACATTCACTTTCCAAAGAAGAGCGGGGCGCTGTAATTTCCACTTATGCCCAACTGATCTTTTAATATTTTCCTCCCCCTGTGTTCAGGGCTTTTCATTTATAATTGGGGAGAGAGTCGTGAGGACCAGACACTTGAATTCCATTAAATTGCCAAATAAAAGATGAGGAATGAAGTCTAATTGTGTGTGTGAATCTTCAGGAGACGCAGATTAGTTCAAATCAATAATTCCCGAGCTTGTGTTTTCACTGCGGTAAAGAGGCGACGGTGAGTTATGCAAAGAGCCGCCGGTGACACATTTCAGAGTTCGGCTCCGCTGCTCCTACACAACGGAGAGAAAGTGTGTTTCCCTGCCTGCGTGATCAGGTAACCTGAAAACACAATGTTCAGACAGGCTTAAAATGAAACTTCATGTGCACGCTGATGCAGCGCACACACACACACACACACACACACCATTCAGCCTCACACTGATTGGATTGTTATTGTGTTTAATAAAGTCCATTCATCTAAACTGTTTAAAAAAAATAAAGGTCTCATCTCCGTGAAAATTCTAATTAACTATAATTTATTTCATTGTTTTTTTTATGCTCTTTTACATTTGTATATCTGCTATGAAAATAAATAAACATACATTCACAAAAATAATTGTTATTATTATTATTATTATTATTATAAGTAGTAGTAGTAGCAGTGGTAGGAGATCTGTCTGTATTACATTTTATTTGTATAACTATTGTATAGTTATACTGTCTTTTCTGACTGGGATTGTTTAAAAAATACTTATACGTTTATGTAAATATAAAAAGCCAAACGCAGATGTGCACACATTGTATGATACAACATAACAACATGTAACCACAGGCACCAGATCAGTGTTTATATCTGGATCTTAAATGTTTCTACACATTCTCACTTGCTTACATCTGATGCTCTGTCTGTCTCTGAGGCCTCTAATGAATGAACCTCTGTACATACTGAGTCAGTGCATCTCAACATACGAGCCTCTCTCTGCCAGAAAAGATTCTTTGCGTGAACCTTTAAATCCTGGCTGCCACTCCAGCTGCGATCACACACACACTTAGAGCATTTCCAAGCACTTCACTAAATATAAACTGTGACGTCGCCCGCTGGAGATTGATGTGCGGGCCGGATTGCTGTGCGTTTCTCATAATTACTGTTTTACACTTGCTGCCCGCAGAGTGCGGCTCGTCTTCCGACGGGGGCCGGCGCCGCCTCACCTCCATCAGCCGGCGCTGCTGGGAAATCAGCCAGCGAGAGGGAGAATAATGGCGTTTGCATGCCAGCGTCTCACACCTCAATAAACACGGGGAAATGCAAACGGGCAGGGCATCGCTCTGGCGTGATTGCAACAGATGGTGACCTCGTGCCTCAGAGAGCTTGTGGAGGGATGGAGGGAGCGAGCGGAAAAAGGCTGGAGCCTGATGTTCGGCTGTCAAATGAACTGTTTATCAATTTGATCAAAATGTCAAAAAAAATTCTCTTCAAACGCAGAATCCTCAGAGCGAGTGATGGTGACACGAGCGGCTTGAGAAAAGAAGTCAAGACCGGCGTTCGATAGAAACCAATATGGTGACAAACATTAGCTGCGGCTGCACTAAGCCGGGGCTTTGTATTGCTGCTGAGAGTTACAGTGTAAAGCGTATTATGAGGACATACACTGGAGATTATGCCACTAATCTGTTCCGACAACCACACAGTCATTGATTATTAAAGGCCCGATCTATAATCCAAAAGCACACAGAGGGGACGCGGCTGAGGCTTCTGGAAGCGAGCATCCATCCAACGTCAGGAATCTGGAAAACAAAAGACGACAAGCTGGGACGCTCGATAACAAGTTGGTTTATTTGAGTGTTTTAATAGTTATATGTTAAACACAGCTCAGTGATGTATTATCCCTGAATAGAGTCGGTATTAGTGACTTTTAAACATGTTATGGAATAGAATGGAATTGAATTTCAGCTTTCACAATCTCTATTGATTTGGACGAGATGAGCCACCTGCGTGTGGTCAATAAAACTGAGCCACACCTCGTCCCTGGGACATGAACATTCAATTCTAATCCCATAAAATAATAAACTGTCACTTCCCGCAGAGGAAAATAAAAAACGCAGAGAAGACATCGCTGATTAATATTGAGCTGGAGACCCTCGTCCTGAGGAGGTTCAAACAGGAATGTATTCTTTCTCTCTCCAGCCTTTGGAAGGTGAATTTCAAAGTCTCCTTGTCCTTGTGAGGTAGACGTGTCGTCACTGGCTGCAGGCGGAGGAGGAGGGGAAGCCCGCCGCAATTAATATCACGCTACTTCCCCACCACCCGTTTTATTATGACATAGGCCCATCATTTGCTGGAACAGCAGTGAGCCAAGTCTAAAAGAGCTGGCATCCGTCTTCTCTCTCCAGACACCTGTAACGCCGGCATCTCCGCGCGGCCCCATCCATCCCTTTTCATTTTCTACATTAATCTCCCGCCCGAGCGACTCGGTTTTCATTTGTTCCTCGACTCGCAGCCGCTGACTGCCAAGCCGACGGAGAGATCTCGGCAGAGGCTCAGCACTCGGCTGCTTTTGTTTTTTCACAGACAGGAAGCCGGGGGGACAGATTAGGGTAACTGCAATTACAGGAGAACAGTGAAGGGGAGGATCCTCTTTGTTTTTTTGCAGACCCGGGCAAACCCTGGCTAGTATCTCTGCACCTGATCTGTCCCTCCTGGGCTCCTGTACTTCAGTCAATTAGTGCAAATCCTCCACTGCACCTGCGCCTCCCACTCAGCAGCCTGCCCCTGCCCTCGCTGAGGATGGCAAACATCCAGAAGCATCGCACAGACAATCCTTTATCACCGCCTCTCAGATATTTAGACTGCAAAACACGATAGCTTTCAAAAATAGATTCTTTGAATGATTCCTGCAGCTCGAGGTCTCAGCTCGCCCCGACAGGCGACCGGAAGAAGACGGAGATATCAAAGTCTTCTTCGGCCTCTTTGCTAATTTCGTTTGAAAAAAATTATTCCCTTCCTAAAAAGAATCCCTGTTGACCCTCGCCAATCACTGCATGAACAGCAGCCTCTTTGCATTTCACATGATACATCCCCGGCTGCCGAGAGCTGACAAAGCAGCTGTGATTCATAGAGTGCATTATAACAACACTACAGTGGCTTATCACGTTTAGCTGGCCTTGAGGAACTGACTCTTTATCATAGAACACAAGTCTCTGTGAAATTGAAGAAAACACAGACTACAGATAACACGGGAAGAGCGTGTAGATTCACTGCACAGCCGGGGGGGGGATTTATGGACGAGGGAGATGACTTGCGGTGATGCTTTAGGGTTTGAGTCCTTTTGTGTTCCCCCATGAAAAAAGAAATACGCCTGCCCACACCTCCCGCTTTGTTTTGTGCTGAGTTTGTGTTTGTGCACTCGTTTGTTGGAGAGCTTGGAGAGGGGGAAACGCTGTGGAGCCTGTGGAGCTGCAGATAGACTCACCACTGTGGACATGTGGACGCCTGCTCCTTGAAATGCATCAGCTCATGGTAGATAACCAAAACTCACTGATTTGTACATGTTCCACACTTGTGTTAGTGACGCCACTTTTATTTAAAATTCATGGTGGAACATACTTGTTGGCACTTAGTAGAGCCCAGAGCTCAGTCAAGGCCCAACAGCCGCCTTATGAGACCAGATTTAAACTCACTACATATGGATTTTTAGAAAGCTATTAATTTGAAATCAAATTAATTATCCACACATTAAGTAACAGACGATATTTTGCAGAGAAGTCTTGTTTATTAATGTGGTTTCATCCTGTTTTACTTTATGCATCGAGTAGTAAAGCCCGTAGTTTATCTGAGTCAACATCGTGTTGTGTTCAAGAGCATCACTGCCCTTTGACCTCTACTTCTTTGTGTTTGGGGGTTGAATCTCTGACTGTCGACCAACTGCACTAAAATACTCTGCACTCTTGCTTTAAAAAGATAAAACCTCTACACAATCCACATATTTCTCTGTGTAATGCATGATCTATAAGCTTCTCATCCATATTTAAAAGACACGTCCCCAAGTTTCCTTCTTCTTTCCTCCATCATTTACCCAGGGGCCATAATAACGAGCCACGAAACAACACAGTTAAAAGTGTCGTAAAGCTCCATAAAACCACAGGTGACAGTTAACTACTGAGCCACAGCGTCAGGATAAACAAGTCACACAATGGACTGACACCATAAAATACGGAGCATAAAATTATGTAAAACAAGCAATAAAACAGGAGTTCATAATTTTGTTTTTAAAGTCAAGTGAGGAGAAAGGTCATAAAACTAAATATTGCATAAAGAGATTAAAGAAGAGGATTTAAACCCATCCAGGTGCAGGCAGAGAGTTTCATAGCTGAGGGGCCTTGAACACAAAGGTCCCTCAGTAGTGATCTGACAGATAGGAAGTGCACATAGTAATCAGAGGTGCAGTGTGAGGATGAGGTCACTGGTTTCATTGGGTTTGAGATCAGTGTCCCTCTGGGTATCATTTGCATAACAGCAAATAATAAGGTCGTGAATAACTCGACCTTGAGTTGTTTGTCCAGGGAGAAGAAGACTGAGCCCAGAGTTAAACCCTGAGGGACACCACTAGGTACAACTGAAATCTGTCTGTGGGTTTTCAGGGAGCTTCATTAAAGTGTAGCCTGGCACTAATTCATTATTATAGCAGTGCTAGTTGCTTGGTGATTATCAACCAATCATTCATGGCATGATGTGCTTTTTAAAGATTGGACCATGGACAAATATAATCATAATCCTTCCATTTCAACGTGTGGTAAATATAGTTCAATACTATTGCATTATACTTTGGCTACAAACAGACACTTATACATTTAATACTTTAGTATATATTGCTCTGACTCTTAACACTATTTAAAAATGTCCCTGTCTGGATCTCGCTCAGAGAAATAAAAAGAAGGGCCCAGACTTTACAGCGAGTTGGTGAGAGCAGCAGTCCGAGGCTTCTGGGACGCTGAGGCTTCTGGGAGGCTGCTCGCTGTTTGCAAATACCGCTCGGTCTGTTATTACAGTGTCCTGGCTGCTCTCATCAGCATGCACTCTGGGGAGCACCTGCTGCTGGGGTGGATGCTCCACAAGTTATTGGATTGCTAATCTCTTCCTGGGAGGCCTTTTCATCCAGGCAGACAGATAAGGCTGCGAAAGGCAATAAGCCATCTACGGGGAGCAGCTGATGATAAACCCGAGCGAGGAGGCTGCAACAGGAGCAGGGTGGAGATGTGCTGGGTGAGATGAGAAACCCGTGTCCACATGTCTGCCTGTCCGGCTGGGACACGCCTGCGTCCTGATTTCCTTTTCCAGAGCCACGGGAGCATTGCTTTTATTTGAAGAGCGCCTCAGCTTCTCCCTCAATAGATCATAGCATTCGATAAAGTGGATGGAGGAGGGGTGATTGAAGGGGGTGGGGTTAATGTGAACCCACCATCTACCCCTGTGTGCCTCCTAAGCTCCAGCCCCGCTGATTGCTCCCTTAATGGTGATGAATTCACAGGAAGTGGCGAGCCACGCTGCCACAGACGCCGTGATGTAGGGAGCAATAACTCCACATCACGACGCCCCCTCGGCGGCGTGCAGCAGGACAGAAACCACTGAGCACACTGTCATGGAAACACTAGAGAGAGGAATAACTCACAGATTTACCTGATGAGACAGAAGGGGGGGCATCAGAAACACGGCTGTGGCTCATATTTTAGTTTGTATGCGTATTGTTTTCAAAGTCAAAATCTAATCCTCAAAGGTCGTGTTACTGCCAGATGTTGACAGGCTGATGCAGTTCTCTGGGACGGATGGTAAACATGGGCCACAGCAGCGAGTGGAATAACAATGAATAAAACAGCTGTTCTGTGAGTGTCAGTCTTCTCACTATGTGTGAGTGTGTCTGGTGTGTCTGCTCATCTCCTCTCTCCCCCTCCCTCTTCACACCTGCCCATCATCGGGAATCAGCGTACCTAGCCCCTTCACATTATTTTTCCAGTCTAATGTCAGACTTGTTGTCACTGAGGCTCAAATCTGACCTGCAGCTTTTGAGTAAAATCATAATTTGGCCCTAAAGCTGAAAAAAGTAAATGCATTTTTTGAAATTCTTGTGAAAACATGTGGAAAACATTTGTGCGAATGTGTCAACAGATGATGGATGTTCCAATCGCTCGTCACTCCCATTCTGAGACTCTGACAATGTCTCGGCTGTGTGGGTGGGTTGTAATTTTTGCTGAGGTTATAATAGAAAGATAGAAATATTAAAAACAAAGTTCCAACCATCCACCTCACCTACAATTACTATTCTGTCCAGTTACACTCCAGTTTACAACCTGCTCTGCTGCAGGAAAGACAAATGATTCAACTGGCAGGATGAAGTGTGGCTCTGCACCACGTTGACTGATGATTTGAATCATTGACATTTAGAGGGCAGCTGTAGTCGGCACAACTTTATTTAACATGATAGATTCACAGCCGAGTCATGTGACGCTTGGTGCAGGCTGCACGAAACCTGCAGCACATCACACACTGCTCACAGGCTGTGGGGACTCGAACCTGCAGCACATCACACACTGCTCACAGGCTGTGGGGACTCGAACCTGCAGCACATCACACACTGCTCACAGGCTGTGGGGACTCGAACCTGCAGCACATCACACACTGCTCACAGGCTGTGGGGACTCGAACCTGCAGCACATCACACACTGCTCACAGGCTGTGGGGACTCGAACCTGCAGCACATCACACACTGCTCACAGGCTGTGGGGACTCGAACCTGCAGCACATCACACACTGCTCACAGGCTGTGGGGACTCGAACCTGCAGCACATCACACACTGCTCACAGGCTGTGGGGACTCGAACCTGCATCCTGCCCATCAGCCTCCGGTTCATTACACATGATCTGTTTATGTGTCAGTGTGGCTGCGGGGAGTGTCGTGGCAGCAGGAAACAGGTGAGGGCGTCCTTTGTTATGAGTTTGGCTCTGGAAGGGGCTGCACAGGGCCCATGAGTCGGCTCAATTAAACGACTCCGCTGCAAATTCCCCCCAAAGCGGATCCATGGTGGAAAGGTCAGCAGGTATCCGTGATTGAGCCGACGCTGCGTTTCCCTCAGGCAGGACGGATGATGGCAGCGATGAATCAATGGAAAATGATCTGATTATCAAGATTACCTGTTGAGCCAGAGAGCGGGCAGATATCCAATCACTGCAAATCCACATGAAGAACAATGACTGTATTCTGTGTTTCCGCATTAATCAGGAGAATTAACAGAACCCCGTCTCCTTCTGTCTGACGGAAGGATCATCATCTCAGCTTTCACAAGTTTGAATATAAACCTGTTTTAAATGTGTGTTATTTCAAGATGAATCACAAACTCATTTGTCACTTAAACTCATCACAGGAAACCAAGATGCGACAGTTGAATGATAAAAATAAAGGAAGGGGAGAATATCACAAAATGCTAAGTAACAGATCTATGATTTTAAAAGTCTGACGGAACCAAACGAATGCAGCCAGTGGACCTGCAGAGCGTTTGTTGTGTGCAGAACTCAATTTGAAACTCGGTCTTTCCTGCAAGTGCAAATCCAAACAATTCAGATCAGGCCGCGGGGAGAAAATCTGGCTGCAATTTTCTGTCCGATAGAATCTGCGCCCGGGAGAAAACGTATGTTGCAGCAAGCTGCAGCAGTTTTGCCGACTTTAAGAGAATGTTAAGTAAACTAGTGTTTTATTAAATAGAAGAAATAAAAATAAGTTGGTT
Source organism: Pseudopleuronectes americanus (assembly GCA_038501795.1). Taxonomy (NCBI): domain Eukaryota; kingdom Metazoa; phylum Chordata; class Actinopteri; order Pleuronectiformes; family Pleuronectidae; genus Pseudopleuronectes; species Pseudopleuronectes americanus. The sequence goes on along the minus strand of CM076739.1, from coordinate 7,966,661 downwards.
TTGTATGTTTTCTTTTCACCGCACAGAAAACATACTGAACCGTGACCTGAAAACTGAGAAACATATCAAACCACGAGGGCTCCACACACACACACACACGCACACACACACACACGCACACGCACACGCACACGCACACACACACACACAGAGTACATTTCTGTAACGTGGATACACTGAATATTAATGGCCACTCTTGTGTGAGTAAAACCCAGAAACGCCTGGAGCTGATTAAATATGAAAAATCACCCGGCGAGTGTAATCAACCACATTGTGAAGAATGCATGGAGTTCACATATTAGAGAGGACAGCGTGTTCATGGCACCAGAGCGCACGTTAGACTGGTCCGGCTGCGTCAGCTTCTCTGTTGAGGCTACGACAGCAGACAGGCGTTCCTGAGGTGGACCAGGCGGATGAAGGGCTCGTCGTGGTACAAAGCTAATGTGATATTCAAATCAATACACAACATATTTACAGACTCTTCCTGAACACAGGGTGCGTGCAGCTTGCCTGGAGAACCAAGAAATAGAAACACGGCTGAGAATAAACACGGGCTCCGAGAAGTGATTACACCAAACACCTCAAATGTGTTTTGCTTCTCCCCCCATGACTTCCTGGGAGCTCGGGGGGAGTTTTTTTCTTTTTATTTACCTCTGTGTTGCTGTGAGAGCTCAGACAAACATTAAATAAACTACGTCTGCTGCAGTAAATAACAGAGAAAAACTAAGAGAGAGTGGGAACTCAGATATTCTCCTAATATTGCTTTTCATTCATCAATACTGCTGCCACATGGGCCTTTGTGGCTACACTGGGAAACAACTAGAATATATATTGGGCAGCAAAAGCTCCTAAACACAAATTACAGATTTCTCAGAGCAGTGATTCTACAGGGATTATTTTGAAATACAAATAAAAACACATTACATTAAGCATTAGGATTTCATTTAACTTAGACCACGCTGTATTTTAGTTATTATTTTATAAAAACACGGAAAAATATCCGAACCAATTCAAACCCTGATAAGATATTAAATTTACAATCACAAGAAAAATAAAACATTCACGTTTAAAAAGCTGGAGGTTGTGAAATGTAACACCTACGTACACAGACAAAAGGTTATATAAGCAAAAGCAACTCTGAATTTCTTAAAGCCCTAAAATAAAATCTGAATAACACAGAGCACAGACAAAGAGCAAGAATATGTTCTGCATTAAAGTCTGGTCCTGTTTTCATTCTGGCAGCTTCGCTTGGTGGCATTTGACCTTTGGCAGTTTCCTCACAGCTGTTCTCAGGTAAGAAAGTGAGAGAAAAGTGTGAGACCACACAGTGCAAAGCTTTCAGATCCACTAAATAAGAAAGAATGGGCCCTTATACTCTAACCTGGCAGCTCACTGCAGAGACCACTGTGAACATGTGTGATGCAGAAGCTTCCACTAAAAGCTCCGACCTTCACTGAGGATTGTTATTACACAGACGTGCACAGAAACATACACGTTGTACACTCTATACTGCAACATGACAGTTCTATGCATTTCTTTAAGTTGTTGTTTGTGAGGCGTGAAGCTACTGAAGCACTGAGCTCTGTTCAACCTGAGCTAAAAGGTTCTGCAGTCAACAATCCATAATAAATGATGAAAGGACGGAAATTGTGCCATACATTAAAAAAAAATATATAATTTCTGACATGTTTCTAAAGGTCTTAGCTTTCCGGTACAAAAATAACAGATGTTCAAGTTATTATAGTTTTTATTTTAGATCTGATTTAAGACGCAAACGCCATCTTCCACTGCCAGTCAGTTTTCAGAAGGTTAATAATAATCCATTCATCACCCAATGATTCATTTCTTTATCTTCAGTCGCTCACATGTAAAGATTTGTTGCTTTTCTTTGACAGGAAGCTGAAGATCTTTGCAGTTCTCACTATCAAACTAACTATTTTCAAACATACCTTCCTGACTAAACAAGAACTGGCAGATTAATTGATGCAATTACAGACCTAGTGAACATGGAACTCTCTTGGCAGTGGATATAAAGAAAGTTGGACCCATATCTACTTTACAACCACGTCCAACTTTTCAGGGAATACTTCATCCTTTCTGCAAACATCAATGTTGAGAGCTGGAGATAAAATCCTTAATGTGGGTCGAGGCCGTGAATCCCTGACGCAGCCAGATATTGACTGCACTTAAACATGGAGGAAATGTTCCACCGAGGAAAAGCCCTGCTTCACCTCTACGAGTCTGACATGGGATATAAACTTGGGAATTTGAGCTTTACGGCCTGAAACGGGATAAAAGCAGCTGAGGTGCAGGTCGTAAGCTGCTGCTGCTTCCTTTCATCCAGGAGAGCGGTGGCCGAAGAGATGGAGATCAGTGCCTCACCTGTTTCAAAGGAAACATCTGCTCCATCAAAGTCTTATGAATACATTTCTCTTCTCAGAGTGGAGACCATTAACAAGACCAACTGGGATGAGATGGGGGGGAATCACTCCGCATTATAGCTGTCAAAATGTCACATTTACATACAGGCCTCCGAGGATGAAGACGCTTAAAAATGCATCAAGTGTATGAAAAGTACCTGAAATAATTAGCGCCGCATCTAGTTAGTTAAGATTAATGACGTTCTGTTTGGTGTTTGTGTTCAGATAATAGTGCATACACTATAATTAGGCCTAGGAGTCACACACACGACGATTCAAATGGGTTAGTTGGGTCCACTGAGGAATGTCTACTCACTCAGGGCAGATGCTGACTGAAATCAGGCGTGCATACGGCCAGATATTAGTATCAGAGTTTTGCCAAAAGCTGAACAAAATGTTACATATAGAGCCTCCGAAAAAATGAAATATCCTTCGTCTGTGGCATTTTCTCTATTTAATTCATTGAGCTGAAGAAGTATGAACAGCTTAACTCCTCATCCTCATCCCGAACCCTCTGCTGCGTATAAACATCAGTGTGAAACCATGTTGGGCTTCCATAAAGAGGATTAGAGCGAGGAGCAAATCAAACACAAACAAAAATGATAATTCTTTTACTCAGACGCTATTATCTTTCTTGAACATGAGAAGCACAATCCCCCTGTCTGGCTGTTTATCTCCAAATGAAAAACAAGCCTCTAATTGGAGCTTGATGCTTAAAACCAATATAAACTTTAAACTCAGGACAAGGTATCCATACGCCAGCAGTGATAAGGCAGAAGCAGGCCAGCCTTGTATAACGTCCTCAGCCCCCCATCGCGCTATTTGACCACTCCGATGAAAATCCAATCATCTACTTGACCGAGGAAGGAACATCACTAGTCACAGGGGCCGGCTTGGCAAACCAGCAAAGTCCCATCATCAGAACCCAATTAAAAAGAACCAGGGCAAGGAGACTCATCTCTGCAACTCATCCCATGCCAAGTGTGGTGGTGGTGGTGGTGGTGCAGGGTGACTCGTGTGTGTGTGTGTGTGTGTGTGTGTGTGTGTGGGATGAGGGAGGGCAACGGCAGCCAACTTGCAACCACAGCTGTTGGAGTATGAGATAACAGAATGAGAGGGAGCAGGCAGAGCCTCTGCTCTCCCTCCAACCATCAACGACTTCAGTGATAAAACAAATGAGCCGTAAACGAAGCAGTTTGACACGTAAAGACATAACGTGTGAAAATTCTTCATTAAAATTGCTAAAAACAACTAGACCCATGTACTATCCAAAATGTTTCCAATATTTAAACTCGTCACATCTGCTTTGGCCGAGGCTTTCCACCGTTTCCATTGGTCAATGTGGCCGAGCTGGGGCTATTCTGGGCTGCAGCCATGTCACAAAGATATGCAGCCACAGTCAAGCCCCCTCAGGCAAGTTAGAAGGTTATAATTTTATTCTTAACATAAATAATAAAGAGTACTTGCTCTTGTTGTGCTTAAGGAATAAATTCACTTCTTTTCATTGAGCTGTTTGTGTCTGTGGCTGCACGGGAGCTGTCCAGTGCTGAAAGTGTTTTTTGTAATTTCCTTGCGGTCTGTAATAGTTGTTGAATCTTCTTTGGCCAAATTCAATTAAAAACAATAAACATATCGAATTTTTTCTGTGTCATATGTGTTTTTATAGGGAAATGAATAATAATGGTCTGTGGTTTCTGGGGGAAGCAGCACAGTCAAACATCACCACACGCAACACGCACACTGATCTCACGTCTGCTTTTCTGTCGCTGGTGAGCTTCATTGTAATGTGTTTCCCAACGAGCCCCCCCCACTTTAACTGTAGTTTGAAAAACATCTTTTAAAAAAAAATCGCAGAAGCTTAGTCCCAGCGGGGGGTCAACTTAGGCCTGGCAGGCCGCTGGGCTCACAGTGCAATCCATTGGGGAACCCATGCTGTCATGTTCCGTCTTTTCCCATTTCAGTAAAGAAGACATCTGTCAGCTGAGCACTTTGAATAATGGCAGCTTACTTTGTCATTGCGTACCATTTGTCTTTTTTGTAAGCAACAGAAAAATGGATGACAACAATATGGTTCTCTTTCTCTAATATCTCTGTTGCATCTGTGTTTTTGTGTCAAATCCAATGAATATGCACGGACATGATGAACAACCACGCTGCTGGTGCTTTTATTTATGTGCCATGTTGCTGAGAAGAGTGGTGGGTAGAAGAAATCAGTATGATCGCAGTATGGTGTTGTTGGAGTTGAATCTATCATCTGTGCCTACTGAGTAATACGCAGAGCTGGGGACACTCGAAGCTGAGCTGCGGCCAACAAGATTATCAAATGATCCAATAAAGTCTGGGCGGCAGTCGCAGACATGATAACAACGCGGCGAGCTCACCAGATGAAAGGTAGCCAGGGCCCTGCAGCTTTCCAAAGCCTTCTCCATAGAGACACACAGGGAGCTGACGGAGAGAGGGAGCAGGCGTGGAGCAACAGTGTAGGTCAGAGCACATCAATATGAGAACCAGCGAAACGCCCTCAGAGAAGGAGAAGAATCAGAGAGGAGTGCTACAAAACTGGAGACCTTATAAAAAACGACAGGGTTGTAAGTTACAGCCTCCTTCTGTCAGTAATTACAGTGCAGCCAGACAGCAATAAAATCTAATGCATTGTAAATGATGAGCGAGTTGTTGCACAGAAACCATTAATTCTACATGAAAACGGGCAACAGGGCAACGCTCCCCTCCGCTGGTTCCTCTTGTGGCAATTAAACTGAACAATACGCTCATTAGTTATTCACAAAGAAGGTCAAGTGAATAATAATAATGTGAGACTCTACCGAGCCCCTGAGGGAAGAGGTGATGTTGACTCTGCCAAGAGGAGGACGCGGTCAACAACTCCAACGACCCCTGCAGGGTTCCACTCACAGGAAATGATGCTTAGAGATTTTTGTGCAAGAAATCAAATAAATGCTGAATAAATTTACAATACTACACACACACACAGTCACACACACACTTACAAACACACACACACACACACACACACACACACACACACACACTATATTTCCATTTCCATTGCAAAAACAAATGCATTATTTCTCCAGAGTGATTTCCTAATTAGGTTGGTAATACTTTGTACCTGCCCATAAGTCCTATCCCATAATTATTTCATCTGAATAATGATTTCGTAATTCATAAAAACTTTCAATAAAGGGATGTTTGCACATGAAAATTGTACAATTCAGCTTCGTCCTTGTTGAGAGGACGGCTGCAGCAACATCAACAGCTTCTAAACTTTCTCTAAGTTATATTCTCACGTTCTGCCCGGTGACAACACAGCAGAAACAAAGGTGTTTCCAAGGTGATGGGTAAAATCCTTTGAGATTCCGAGTGTTGATTGGTTGGTTGTCACACAAAAGGAAGACAACGAATTTCGACAAAGTGATCCTCTGCTCAACTCTCATCCTGAATGACGTAAGAGCTTAAGATGGTCGGGGTTAATATCTGAACCAGGTCTGCGAGTCCTAGTTTCTCTGAGATTTTAATAGAAAGATCTAGAACTATTGATTCAGACGAGCTGACACATCCTCAGACCCCAGAGGGTCAGTACAAAATAATTGGCAGATTGATCAATAATGACAATAATCATTAGTTTGCAGCCGGAGCAACAACTTGAGAAGAACTGAGTTTTTGTCCCAGTTCAACCCCAGACCCCCGGTCGGGAAGTGGTGTTCCAGTGGTGGTCTCCTCCCTCGCTCATTTCTCTGCAGAGAGAGAGAGAGCACTTCAACCAGAGAACCCCCAAGCGCTTAATTTTTAGCTGCTACGGAATTAAACTTTAATTAGCTACAGTCAATCTAATCAGCCGACGATGACGTAAATAGGAAACTGTGCGTGTCCAAAAAAAGAGTTAGGAGAGTATCATCGCTTCATGGGTGTCGCCATGACAACCAGGAACCAATATTTGTTTTGTTCTTCAGTATTTGGACTTTGTTTTCAGGAGTTTGTCTTTTTCCTTGAAGACGTTTCACCTCTCATCCCTGTTCAGCTCTAACTGACGAGTGGGAGGTTGCACACACGTACTGAAGAAACCGTGACCCGGGAAACGGAGAAGATTCACTGATATTTACAGACTTTGATGCGCCGACGGATATTAACTGGGAAACAGCCAAAAGTTTCTGCTTTGGTTGTTGTTGTTTTTCAGCAGAATCAACGTTTGCTCTTCAACTCTAACATGCCTCGGGGGGGGGGAGATCAGGAGGTTTGGTGGTGTGTGAAAAAGCTAAGTGTATAGTAGCATTGTTTGAATGCATGTGTGTAATAGTCGTGTTGCTCTGCTACGAGAACGATGGACAGTTTACTTGGTTTAAGAAATAAACAGGAAACATTTGTCTTAATGACAGACTGTCACTTTTAGGCTGCACCAACAAAATAAGCAAATATCCCAGAGCCCACTGTGCATAACAATGGTGAATGTGGGTGTATAACAAAAGCCAGAAGTGGTACTTAAAGCTGTTCTGGAGCCAGCTCTTACTGTTGAGCCACTTAAAAGAGCCGGGAATTCCCATCACTCGACGATAAGGTTTCAAAAGCACTTTCCAGCTGCCCATCGCCTTTTTTTAATGAGAAGAAACATAAAACACATCAGTGACGAGGCGTTAGTCTTAGTGAATATATGACTGACATGTTCGTACACACTGGTTCACATGTTACAGGTGCTCACCACAGACAATACAACTCCCACGGCGTCTACGCATCATTGTGTCACTGTCAGTCTGTCACTTCTGCAGCACAGGGGCCCCCTGGTCACCTGACACAAGGAGGGGGGGGGACACAGTGTGAGCATGCACAGTACTGCCAGTCGTGCAGTTGAATGATGATTTGAAAGCCATAGTCAAAGGTGACGTGAGAATTCAAGCACAGCACTCTAGCTAACTGGGGGTGGGGGGGTGATTACGGTCATGAATCTTTTCTCAGCAGACAAAACCCAAAGATCTGACAGAACGGCGAAGGCCTTTAACGAGCCAAGCTTTACACTTGAAAGAAAGATGCCCCCCCGAGCACGCGTAACAAACAACAACCTGCAAAGTGACAGACCCCCCCCCCTCCAAGCTGTGTTGATGAGAAAGGCGGCGACAAACACGTAAGTGCATTGATATTGTGAACGAGTTAATAAGCCGCCATTCTCATGCACGCTCTTTTCAAACGCCATTCATCACTGTCGGGTTCTGTTTATCTCATGTGGGAGTGTAGTGTTGCACCATCAATCCGATTCCAATCACTTCCCCGCACCGAAATATGATGCAATTAAGAGGATGTGGTCGCGCTCGGACGGGGCTTGCAGATTCATTTCAGCCACAGAGAGAGAGGCTTCGGCTTCCTCGCCCATGCTACAAGTGAGCATGGCACAGCATTATTTAGTGTGGAACATTTCCAAAGATCGATTCCCTTGTGTCGCACTGGGCCAATAACCCTGACAGGCTGGATGCCTTCACATATAAAACCCATTTAATCCACACGTGGGCTAAATGAGTTAAAACCGGGCCTATTAGCTGCACACTCAGGGGCTGGCCTCCTCCCGCAGGACGTCAATAAGATGTAGTTTACAACACGGCAGATGTAAACAGCCTATTATAGATATAAGGGCTGCGATAAGAATTAGAGGTGTTCAATAGTGATTTAGTGCATTTAGAAGAGAGGGTGAAAGTCATTGATTTCAGAGAATACAGGCGCCATGTGGAGAAAACTATAAAAGAGCTCATTCAACGTATTGATCTTTAGCCTTTCTACGTCTGAAAGGACTAACATCCGTGTCAGGAGCAGGAATCATGAAGCGACTGCAGGTGATCTATGTGTCCGGAGCTAAAGTGACAGCAAATTAATCAAACTGAGGTTTTACAGTGAGGAGCAAAAACAAGATGAGATCTAAACCCACACTGAGTTCTTCATTCAGCCGGAGCCCCGCTCATCACAGCTGGGACCAGAGGACCCGTTTGGAGGCCGTTGTCTAATGGAGATTAAACCGCTGTATTTCTTGTCACAGGAGGTGAGGAGGACATTTCTGAAATTAAATGGACGCCCGCCCCCCTCCCCTTGTCTCCCCTGCCTCCCTCCCTCCCTCCTCTCCTCGCTCCACAAACTTGTACAATATCAGTATCTGGTCAGGCGCCAGTGCGCAGGCTTAAATGAGAGAGTTTGGCAGGCCTGCCTGTATTAACGACCCGGGCGGCGTAGTGAGGTTGAAAAGCCACAGCGCTCACAAAAGGAGATGGGCCTGGATTTCACTGTGGATAAGTCTGCGACTGTGAAGGAGGAGTAGTGATGTAACCTCCTCCAGGAGGTGCAGTAATTCCCCCAAATAAGGAGGATCAGTCCCAGCGGAGGGAGACGGGTTTGAGATCCGAAGCACTCAATTTCCAGACGCTCAGCCTGACTGTCCCCAGCATCAAGAGAACTGTTGTTGTGACACAGTGACTACGAGGAACAATCCCATTGAGCAGCTTGTATCCCCCCCACTCTCCTTTTCACTGCCCCCTTCACTTCCTTGGAATAATGCAGCAGGGTATCTGACGCTGCTAAAACACTCATCCCCTCTTCCAGCCGTGGATTTAACCGCTTCATGGTAAGTGACGTGGATTAGCAGCCAGATAAATCACTGGACTTGATATTAGTCTGCAAAGTGCACAATGCACAATGCGCCTGCTGCTAATCTGGATCTACTCACACACATCACACACACACTCTTCTATCTTAGTGAGGACACTAAAGGCAAATTCAAGAGTCCGCTGGGGTCCGCTATCGTCCTTGTGACGTAAAGACCATGTGACCGGTTGGTGGCGCACTCTTAGTTTGGTTGCAAGGAGGAGAAGAGGGAGAGGAAGAGGGAGAAGAAGAGAGGCTGTGGGAGGAGACCCGCCGGTACCCGAGCTGGGTCACGATGAGAACCAGTACGCAGCTCTCAGCAGGAAGAGTTGATCCTGAATCTGATTCTAACCCAAGTCTCAAACAGCTCGTTGAAAGTGGGTCAGAAAGTGAGGACGGGCCAAAATGTCCTGGATTTCCCAAAATGTCCTCACTCCATGAAGATAGATTGATAGTTCCCACGTCTGCCAGTCCACTGGGGTCTCTATGGACGTCCCTGGTGACGTACATCATCCACCCATGTCCACATGCAGCTCAAAGCTGTGACCTCCCTGACTGAACCAGGTTTAATATGTCCAGCTCCTGGAACTCGATGTGGGATCAGGTGCACAGAGCATCAGACTGATCATGTGAATGGAGCCGTGGGCTTGTACCTGTGACTGGAACCAGTACACAACTCTCTGCAGACATGGATCTGGACAAGAAGGTCAAACCTGATCGTTACACTAAACCTACGTCCAACACAAAACTCACCTCAGAGCCATCGAGAGGGCGTCAGAAAGTGAGGAGCGGCCAACGTGACCTCCCTCTGCAACATCTTCTTTAAAGGTCCACTCAGAGAAACAAGTTAAAGGCTTTAAGTCGATTTTTTATATTCACAGTCAATAAAAGTTGCATCATATGTTTCAAGGTCTGATGAATCCAAGTCTTCACAGACTAAACTGTATCTTAGGGAAGTCACCTGGTGATAATAATACGATGATGTTTGTTGGCCACAGTCATCATAACACAACATGAATAACAACCCCTGGATGAATCCTCCACACACACACTCACACACACACACTCACACACACCGGACCCTGCTAACTATTTGAAGGAGAACATGCACAGAAGAGCAGATTTAGTCTGGTGGTGGTTCTCGGGCTCCTCCACTCACTGACAGGTCGCAGCTCAGGAAACCAAAGCATAAAAAGTCCAACCTTCCCCATCAAGTGAACACCTGCACTGGTACCACTGGTGCTACTGGTCTGTGCAGCCTCCTCACTGGACTGTGTCACTAACTCTCCCAGCAGAGGTCAAACCCTGAGCAGCAGATGACTCCTGCAGAAACGTTCATTCAGTTTCACTTCCAGCACCAGCGTCCGCGCGGCTGCAGGAGAACGCGCAATTAGTGGCTCCAGGAGGCGCACGGACACGCAACACACACATGCACTCACGCACACACATGTATTGTTTAGGAGCACCTACCGGCGTCTGTCTCCGTGTCCGCGTCGACGAACCTTGCTCCCCGGACCCCGCGCTCCGTCCTCTGCGCTCCGTCCTCTGCGCTCCACACCGCGCGGCTCTGCCTCTGCTGCTCCGCTCCGTGCGCTCCCGGAGGTGGGAGGAGGAGGCGGAGGAGAGGAGCCGGCCAATCAGCGGCCACCTGACGGGAGATGGAGGAGAGCAGCCAATCGCGTCCCCGGTCGACCATGATGCTGCTCCTAGCTTTAACCTGTGGGGATGCAGATGTTAATGCAACATGTGAATATGAGTTCACTGAATTAATTACAGTCCTGGTTTATGAGTTAATTAACATCCATTCATCCATCCATCCATCCAACCATCCACCCATACATTCATCCATCCACCCATCCATTCATCCACTATTTACATCAGATTTTATGTATTTCATTGAATGGATGGATGGTCTGTGTACGTTGGAATAATTATAATTAGTTTTTTATAAGCGTACAATAAAGATTTATTATATTTATTGTACATCAAGGAAAACCCAATGCTCCTCTCTTCATTAGCCGTTTGATTTTGCTTTGCAGCGAGGGAGCAACCTCCTACACACACACAGACACACACAGTTGAATGTTGTTGTATGTTGAATGACAGCTGGAAGACATAGTATATGGAAATAAATTGGAATATATGGAATGAAGCTTGAAAATGTAAAAATGTTTGATCTGTCTAATTTTATGTCCTTGATTTTAATGTAAATCACTTTGAGCTGGATAAATAAAGTGCTGTATAATTAAAGTTTATTATCATTATTATGTAGTTTAGTTAATAATACATGGAACATATGGAATGAACCTTGAAAACTTGAATAATAAAGCCTTACCTTTTTTTGCTGCTACCATTTGCAGGTGTTTACTTTATTTCTTATAAATTCTAAATTTAAAAATAGTAAATGTTATACATCTATCACCAGATTGCATCACATTCTCCTTAAATACGATTTGAGCCGAATAATATATGACTGTGATTTATCAGATGTAATGAGCAGTAAGTGATGCAACTTTGTTTGACTCAAAAGACTTGAGAGAACAAGCAGGTTATTGAAAGTTGATGACGTGCGACTGGGAACCAGAGTCTTCTACTGGATCCCAGTGTGGACAAACCAACCAGTGGCTCTGCACAGGGCCCGTCGTGTTTTTACATTACCTGGAGGCCACCTAAGATCCTCTCACGTGCTTGGAATGTCAGCTCCCCAAAAGTGAATCCAAAGTGTGTTGACTGCCTCCTGGTGGTTGGCTGCAGTATAGATCCTAAATCCTTCCTACTCAATGTTACTTGATAGGACACTTTTTGTTTAAGTAGTAATTTTATTGGTAAGTTTGGTTTTAATTCGTTTTTCTGATGCTACTATTACGTGAGAATATAATTTGTGTACTTTTGAATGAAGCGGGATTAATATACAAACTGCTGCGAGACAGGAGCTGAACCCAAGTGTTCCAGACAGAGGCTGAAAGGAGGAGCTGCAGCAAAGGACTGTCTGAGGAAAGTGAGGTTTTCTGACCATTAGAGCATAAAAACCAAGAATCTGTAGAATCTCCGTGCTATTTGACAGTTGGTGTATTAATCATCTGTTCCCTGTGTGTCTGGATGGACAGTTTGTCTGGGTTCATAACTGCCCTGCATGGCAGAAGAGTAAACAATTAAAAATGCACAAAAGTGCATGTTTTAGGAGAGTCAGTGACGTTAACGGGACAAAAAAAAGCCCAATTAAAAAGATGCCAAACAGCATTTTAGTAAAGGAAACTGAATTATTGATCTGGTGACACTTCCCAGCGACTGAAGGGACGTGTTGGCAGGAACGACACTGAATCCGTGCAGCTGACACTAAAGTACAGTTTTTCCGCTGCTGTTATTAACATTGCAGTGTTTCCTCTCTGCAGCCAATTACCCTGTGTGTTCAAGCTGCAACTGAGAGGGGGGGGGGCAAGAATCTGTCAGAGGTGACAAAAGCCACCTAATGGAAAAATCTGTAACTCCGACAACAGGCCTGCTCAATCAGTGGAAATCAATACGCCTTTTTGCCAAAGAGATCCGAGCTGGACTGAGTTATCTAGGTAGGCCGTACATCAAGCCGGCCAGCCCCACAAAGGGGACACGGCTAATCACCATCACTGCTCCTGTGTGCGCCCACTGATTAAAAAGTCGTATGCCGTCGAGTTCATGAAGCTTTATTTCAGGACATACCAGAAATGAAAAAGACAAAAAAAACACAAACCAAAGCCGACAGCCATTCATCCAAAGAGAAAACAGAGTTAATGCAAGTAGTTGAAAATAAAGCTCTGTTTGGGTCGGTAAGCCAAAATATATAGATATGCTTATAAGAGACATAGAAGGACAAATATTCCCTTTCTCTGCACGCCAGGTGCATTCATCAAACAAAGCTAGATATAGAAGAAAAGAGAAGATTTTTAAAACAGTACAAAAACACTCAATTAAAACCGAGCAGTTCATCTCTCCATGGACACTGATGTGAAATGATATGGTCGACTCATCCTGGTTATTAAAGCTCGTAGTTCAAGGGTCGTCGCTGTCGTAGTATCTGTTCCTCTTGATCTGCTCCTCCACTGTGAGGCCTTCCTCTTCATCGACCCAGCCTGTGCCGCTCTCATCCTTCCCCTTCACTCCTTCTGCTTCATCCACGCCTCCTCTCGCTTCTATCCCGAAATCCAGAAGGTCATCCAGCGCAGACACCACAGGCGTCTCCCCGGCGGATTCACCGAAAGCCTCAGATTTGAAATCCGATAGCAGGCCGGAGCTGCTGGTGCTCAGGACGGAGAAGATGTCCTCCAGGAAGCTGGACGTGCTGATCTTCGGCTCGGCGGCCTCCTCTCGGAAAAATGACGCCCCCCCGGCTGTCTCTGTGAAGAGGTTAGTGTCTGTGGCGTCAGCGCCTTTGGCACCCGCTGGCACGAAGGCGTCCTCCCTCTGTGCCAGTTGCAGCACTTCGCTTGGCATCCAGCTTGACTCCTCACAGGGATCGGCTCGGAAGAAATCTGTCACCGGAGCTGGATCTGTGAAAACGAGCGGCTGGTTGACCTGGTCCTCACTCAGCTCTTCAAACAGGACTTCCTGCATCTGGACATTATTACTGTTGTTATTGTTGGCGTTTGGATTCAGCTCCTGTTCAGCCGTCGCCTCCTCATCTGCTAACGTCACCTTCGCAGCCTCTATATTGCTCATTCCATCATTTCTTCCTTTCTCTACCTCCTTCCCACTCTCCATCTGCCTCTCATGTCCATTCACTTTCACTTCCTCCACCTTTTCTACACGTCTCTCTTCCTTCTGATCCACAGCTCCATTCCCTTTGCTTTGTTCCCTCTCCGCCTCTCCAGGGTGCATTTCAGAGCCCACTTGTGCCCCGGCCTCAGGGCCGACGTTTGATTCTTTCGTTTCTTGAGTGTGAGCAACACTCAGCGGTTCCTCGGCGACCGCTGTGGGGGGAGCAGGGGTTTCTTCAGGTTTTTTCATGCTCTCTAACAAACAGCCACCCTCCTGCGCATGGTCATTTTCCTGGGGTCCATTTTGTGCTGGAGCTGCAGGAGTATCGGTCTCTTTAAATGAAGCATTCTCAGGCGGATTCAGGTCGTGGTTCTCCTGGGCTGAGTCCTCCTTCGGGGGCCACAGCGGCTTCACCAACTTCAACTCCTCCTCCACGGTGAAAGCTTTCTTCTGAGAATCGGTTTGCGGAGGCCACACGACAGAAATCTTACTACTGAGCTTTTTGTTTTCATCCACAGATTTGCTTGTATCACAATCATGAGTCTCTAATGTGCCCTGAGCGGTGGAACATCCTGAATCCAGGACTTTCTTCTCAGGTGATGGCGATTTGACTTTTTCAGCTGGATTCTGCTGCTGGTTCTTGTTATTCCAAAGTTCTTTGTGTGGTTTCTGTCCAAATCCCTCGTCGTAATTTCCTTTGGACTTGAACAGTTGCTTGTAGTGTGGTTTGCAGTACATTCGTCCATGGAGAGAGGCGTAGTTGCCAAGACTATTGAATAAAGAAGAGGAAAAACAAGAGTTTAAAATAGAACATGAAACAATGAGGATGCTTTGTGCTCTTGTAGTCAGTACAGCTTCACCTTAGTTTGCCTCTGCAGTGTTCACAACAAAAGCAGTTCTTATGGAAGTTGTGTTTGTCTGCGATCAGCGACTCCATGGGGTAGACCCTCGTCCGACACGCCCTGCACACCTCGGACTCTGGAATTCGAGTTTTCTGCAAAAGGAAAAAGAGGTTAACGGTTTATTCAGCAGCTCCGGTTTCCTTTTTATCTCCAAGGAACGAGGTCATTAGGTGCAAGTGATGCAGAGAAAACAAACAATGAATTGGTGCATTTTATTCCTAATGTTTCCCAGAGCAGTGGTCGTCTAACTGCTGAACACGCAGCAGTACAGGCTCCCTCAAAATCAGTGTGGACACAACAGTGACTTTTCCCTCACATAATATTTAAATAGAAAATAATGATGTGGGTCTTGAGAGAAATAAAGAAAAACACAACAAAATAAATATAGAAAAATCTGCAAAAACAGAGACAAGTTTAAATGTGAGAGTAACACAAAGAGTATCAGCAAACCATTATAATGCCCAAGCAGTGTTAGAATTAAACAAAGCTTTACAAGACTGCTTTATGATAGAATCAATTTATTCAAACATCCAATCTATGCATTCAAGTGTCATTCTATATATTCTGACTCTACTTCAGTATAAGAGTCTTTATACTGTAACACTAATCAGTGTCAGAATTAAAAATTCATGTAATGTATGTTTGTGATTATTACAGTAAAAGCTTTGCAAGTTCACTTTGCTTTGTTGTTTCCTTCCTGCTGGAGACTTTCCACCAGCTCTGAGCTGCTGCTGCTGCAGTGAACACAGCATCACACACCGGGCAGCAGACATATTAGTGTTAGCATCAGCTTCACACATCAGAGGATAAACAGGACAAAGTTTAACCTGTGAATATTAAAAGATGTTAAAACACCCGGAGCCGTTTCAAACCAAACACATTCAAAGCAAATCAAGGGACATAAAACACATGAATGCTTCTTTTCTTTCCACACAATGCAGCTGAAGTGCTTCACACACCGAGCGTGTTAACACACACCGTCAGGCCTCATGCTGCACGCCGCGGTTTACCCGTCATCACGGTCTCCTGGTGGCGTGTTACGACCTGAGACGTCCTCTGCTCCGTGACACTGAAACCAAGGTTCTGGAAAACTCCCTGGCTCTCGGCCCACGACTCCTGGAAGCTCCTCAGCAGGTCCTCGGTGGAGGCCTCGGGGGGGAGGGCCACCATCGGAACGCTGCCCCTCACCACGTCGGCGTAGGATGGGGGGTTGCCGCGGGTGGAGGAGCTCCCAGAATGCATCTCTCTCCTCATCTCTGTTGACATGCTGCCGCCGTCATCGATGCTGCAGAACTGCTCGGTGACCGATGTGGTTTCAGAGTGAGCGAGCGACTCGGGGACGCCCAACTCGGATTCTCTTCTCTCGATCTGCTCCCTCAGCTCTCGGGCCGCCTGAGAACTGTGCTCTCCGGTCTCAAACACATTCTTTATGGCTTTCACATTGAAGGTTGGGATTTCCTCAGTCCTCGGCGTGTGTGGCTCAGCGTCCGCGTCCTCCGTGTCACTCCCCAGCCGCTCTGTGATCACGATAGGCTCCTTCCTGGAGTAGACTTTTGCTTTGGGAGATTCAAACCTGTTCACCAGCTTAGACAAGTCCACTCTGGGGAGATCCTCTTTCAGGATATCTAGAATCACGGCCTCGGCGCTCTCCTCCACATCCGGCTCCAGACGTTCTGGGATATCGATGGGATCCCTCCTCATGTACATCCTGTTCACCTCCGCCTTCTGAGCATCCTCAAAGAACGACTTCTTGTCTCTGACCGTCGTCATTGAATCCCCAGTTTCTGTGACCTCCCCCGACCCCTGCTCGCTCCTCTCCACCGGGGTCCCCCTGTCGCCAGAAGGAGACGACTGCTCTCTGTCGGTGACAAAACACTCAGGCGTCACCGCAGGGGGTGGAGGGGTGGCCTCGCAGGAGAGCCTGGAGGTGGTGTCCCGCAGCTTCATCAGCTTCTCCGAGCGGCTCATGGTGGGAGAGGGCGTGGCCCGGCTCAAGGCGGAGGTGGGTGTGAAGGACCTGCGAAGGGGAGGTGGAGGTGTACCGATGGATTTGTAGGGCGGAGGAGAGGGCGTCACTCTGAGTGGAGACTCCACCCTCCTCGACTCGATGCTGATGAAGGTGGGGGAGGGGGAGCGGATGCTCGCTAACGGAGACGCCACGCGCTGATCAACCAGCTCCTGGTGCACCCTGCTCTCCTGAACCGACTTTCTCTCCTCCACCACTCTCTTTTCAGTTTTGGACGAACTGATCTTTGACATCTTTGCAGTCGCAGCATAGTAAACTTTCTTGTCTGGTTTTGGAAGCACTGGTGGCGGAGCTGGTGATACTGGTGGTGCTGGTGATGCTGGCGTGGCCGGTGGCGGCACAGGCAGCTCCTCTTTCTCCTCTTTCTCCTCTTCCTCCTCTTGTTCCTGCTTTTCTCCGCCTGTCATCTTCTCCTCAAAAGATGTGAGCTTGGTTTGAACGATGGTTTTCACATAAAACAACATCTCTTTCAACTTTTTCTTACTTTGCTGTTTAACTGCTATTTCCCCTAAGTTCTTCTTCTCCTCCGAGCCGATCAGCCACTCAGCGAACTCACTTATCACCGTGCCGACAGCCTTGGAGTCGATTTTGCTCGGCGTGCCCTCCAGCTCCTTTATTTGAACGAGCAGCTTCCGCATGACATTGCATTTCTCTAAATCTGTGATTTCCTCACAATGAGCCTCGTCTTTATGACTCATCTTTCCCGTTCCTTTCACACACATGTACTTCGGCTCACCTTTTGAGATCCCAGCCTTTATCTTACTTGTCTCCATGTGTCGTTGCTGCGTCTGAACGAGGCGCTCGGTCACCAGCACCTCCTCGTGTCTGTGCACGTGCTCCTCCTTCATGCTCTGCTGACTGTGGGAGACAGACACGTGGCCTTGTCCTTGATGAGCTGCTCCAGATGTTATCTTTGTCATCTTAGGCACTGAAACAGTAACAGACGGGGACAGCTTCACCTCCGTCTCCTTTCGGTGCGTCTGCTTTCCCTTCTTCACCTCCACCTCCACCTCCACCTCCTTCGCAGACGGGGTCACCTGCTTTATCTTCATCTCCGTTTCTGACGTCAGCTGTTTGCTCTCCTGCTTCACTTTGATCTCACTTCTCTGAGACACTACGTGTTTCTCCTGATGTGAATGCATCTCACTTTTCACCACCTCCTTTTGTCCGTCTCCTTTCTCCTCTCTCTTCTCCGTCGGGAGCTTAATGGTCTTCACCTTGAAACTCGGAGTTACCTTTGGGATTTTAGTGGGTAGAGAAGGACTCATTTTCCCCTCCTGTGTCAGAGGCACATTAATATTCTTCACATCTTTAGCTTTCAATGTCACCGCAGCCTGGCTTTGAAGATTTTCCTGGACGGTGGAGATTGACTGGGTGCTGGATTCCTGAACCGAAGAAGTCACACTTGAATAGGACTGGATACTGGAGGCCTCATGATGGGACTGAGAAAGATGTCTGGTCGCTGTTTCATTAACAGCCTCGGCCGAGGCGAGGATCTTCTCTGAGGACTGCTCGCTGGTGATGTGCTTTTTTTCCGAGGACACATTTGAGAAAGCAGCAGCTGATTTCTTATTGGCCACTGAGATGGAGGGTTTGCTCAAAGGGATCTGTGAGGGGCTTTTCTTCACAGGTGTGAGCTCCTTTTTGGGAACTGCCTTGACTTCTTCTGCCTTCTCTTTGCTCTCCTCCATGGCCACAGACCGCTCGGAGGAGGGCATATTAATTGGAGGAGAAGTGGGGGTTGTGACTCTACTCTTGTCCACGTCCTCTTTCTCCATCATCTGCTGGCGGAATCTCTCCTCTGCCAGCATGAGGGGGGTTTTGAATTTGCGGGCGTAGGCTCGAGGCTTCGGGGCCGGGGCAGGGTCAGGAGGGGGGGGCAGTTTGATTGGGGGCACAAATGCTTTTCTTTCTTTAGGCGCTGGTTTCACAATCGGGACGTTTGGTATTTTTGTCACAGACACAGTCGTGGACTCAGACTGACTGTGTTCGCTGGTTTCGATCTTTTCCTTTTTCACCTCTTGAACCTTTACTTCCTCCTTGGCTGCTTCTTGATTGGGCGGCAGCTGAGGTGGAGGCGGTGTCGGCTGCTTCTTCTGCCATTTGGGTTTGACTTGCACAGGCTTCTGTGTTTCCAGCTGCTTGGGCACTTTGAATAAAGGCCTGCTGATGATGGGTTTGCCCAGCTTGCTGGGGGGTGGCGGCTGAGGCATGGCGTTGAGCTCTTGCTGCGAGGGAGGCGGTGGGAGGAAATCTTGGCCGCCTGCAGAAGGTGGAGGTGGCGGCGGAGGAGGAGGGAGATAGAAGTCAGCCTCAGACTTTGTGCATTCCACGGGGGGTGGAGGGGGTGGAGGTGGGAGGTCGCTGTCCTGCATGGGGATGGACACTGGGCTCTCCAGCACGGGGGATGGCGGCGGAGGGAGGGAAAGCTCGGACTCTGAGGGTGGGGGCGGTGAGGAGGGGGGAGGGGGGAAGTGAATCTCTGGCTTCACCTTTCTGATCACCTTCACATCGAGGTTGCAGCGGTCGCTCTTCATACTTTTAGTTTTCCCTGTGACAGATTTGCTCTGTGACGTGGACACCTGCTCGGTCACTTTCACATTCTGCTCCACACTCTTCTCCGTCACTGTCGTCTGAACCTGTCTGATCGTCTTCGATTCACATGTTTGCTTGTTTGAAACGTTTGTCTGGGACGTGAGTTTCAGGTCTTTAGTCACATCAGCTGCCCTCGTCTCCGTCTGATCATTAGTTTGTTTACTCTTCATCACAAAAGGCTTAGGCGGCTGTACTTTCTGAGCAGGCAGAGCTTTCTGCTTCTGTTCCTTTGTGCTCTTGAGCTGAGAGGCCCCGGTGGTGCTGTCTGTTTTGGCTACAGTAACCAAGAGGCCCTCTTGGGTTATTACCTGTGTTTTCACTGATTTGCTTTCTGTGTGCTGCTGCGTGTGTTTCTGTGACTCACTGCTGTGAGAGAGGTTTTTCACAGCGGGGGCAGGATTGACTGCTGCACTCTCACTCCCGGCTTCGTGCACACATTTAGGCTCCCCTTGCTTTCCAGTTAATGGATTCTTCACGGGCACTTTTGCTTTCTTGGGAGAATGCATACGTTTTGGTTTTGAATATTGTTTTCTCTGCATGAGACACTTAATCGCTCCTTGAACGTCCCCTTTCAACACCTCCTCTTTCTCCACCTGCGACCCCTCCTGTCCTTCATAGAGAGACTTGATGGATGTCTTCACGTCTCCCTCGGTGCTTCCCCTACGCTGCATTCTCGGGGACGCTGACGGCTCGAGCAGAAGCTGGATCGTGGCTTTGACATCACCCTGCTCGCTCACTTGATGCTGGTAAATCTTCTTGTCGCTCGACGCCTCGTATAAGTTCTGCACGGCGGTGTGAACGTCTCCTTTCACGATCTCCTCCCTTTCCACCTCCTTCACAGCTTGCGTCGCCTCCTCCAGCGACTTCAGGGTCCCTTTGATATCACCTGGCACTAAATCCTCCAAGGTCACTTCTGTTTTAGTGCTTGCAGATTTCTCCAGCGACACAAGTGCACCTCTAATGTCTCCCCTGACAATTTCTGGCTTTTCCATCTCTTTGGCCTGATGCTGCGCCTCCTCCAGGGACCTCAGGGTCGTTGGTATGTCTCCTTTCACCACCTCCTCTTTCTCTATCACCACTCTCTGATTGGCAGCTTGTGTTAGTGAATCCAGGGCTGCGTTCAGCCCACCTTTAACGATATCCATCGTCTCCAGATTCCTGAAGGTCACTGACGGCTCCGTCATGAAGACTTTAACAATGCTGTGCACGTCACCGGGAACTATTTCCTCCTCCGCCACTGTGCGGCCAATCTGCTGCTGGTTGTTCCGCAGCAGGATTTTGGTCTCTACGATGTCACCTCCTATGATGCGCTCCTTTTCCGCCTCCTCCAGGACCACGTCAGATTGGCTCTGGAGCTGTTTCAGGTAATCGAGTGCTCCGGACTCGATGCACGTGGAGTAGAAGCTGACGTTGCCCCTCTCTGTTTCCCCGACCTTTATCTTCTTTGAGTCTTCTCCACCTGAGTTGGAGAGGAGGCGGTGAAGCGTCCGGCTGACGTTCCCCTGTACGATATCCTCTTTCTCCATGCTGGCCCTCTCGCCTTTATTCAAGAGGGAATAGATGGTCATCCTCACGTCGCCTTTCTCATCCTCCTGAATCAGAATGCCACGCTTAGAGGAGCCCTCGTTCTTGAGCAGATTGTTTATGGCTTCTTGAATGTCACCGCGGATAACCTCCTCTCTTTCGACATTGGTCCCTCGTTCCTGGCTGAACAGCTGCTTCACCGTGGTGTCGATGCTCCCCCGCTCCTCCAGGTCCACGGTTATCCCCCTCTCCGTGCCCTCCCTGCGGTTCAGGAGGTTCATCATGATGTGGCTCAGATCCCCTCTGATGATCTCCTCTCTTTGAATTTGTGGCACGTCCTGATTCATGAGTTTGAACTTCGCCATGCGAACATCACCGATCTCGTCGGCCTCGATGAGGATCCCTTGTGAGTCTACCATTTTCTGACAGTAAAGCTCCTCCAGCGTCTCTTTGACGCTTTTGCCTAATATCTCTGTCTTCTGCGTGCTGCTCTCGTTGAAGTCGTGGAACGGCGTGGTCTCAAACAGCCACGTGGTTGTCTTCACGTCGCCTTGTGGGATTTCCTCCTTAGTCACAGCGAGCTCGGTGCCGTCGGCCTCTTTGATGCTGTCGAGAGGCTGCTTCTCAAAGAGCCACACAGACTGTTTGACATCCCCTTTCATTACTTCCTCCTTTGTCACTCGCTCCATGCCATCGTACTCCTCGCCTTCCCCGTGGATCTCATCCATGGTGCGGGTTTCAAACATCCAGGTGGCAGATCTGACGTCTCCTTTCTGGATTTCACTCACGCTGACGGTTCTGATGAACTTCTGAGACGTCTCGTCGGCCTCGAACCGCTGAGTGTTTGTCTTCACGTCTCCGCCTTGGATATCAGCGATTGTTTTTGACCTCACTTTTATTTCCTCTGTGATTTCATCTAGAGGTTGCGTTTCAAACCTCCACCTGGCGGAGCTGACGTCTCCTTTGTTGATGCCTTCCTCAGTCACAGCTTTGATAACATACACCTCCTCTGAATCTCTGATGGAATCCAGCGGCTTGGTTTCAAACAGCCAGCGCGCCCCCACCACATCCCCTCTCATGATTTCCTCCTTGGTGAGTGTAGTTACTTCATGATAATGACCCTCCTTGTCTCGGATGGCGTACAGCGGCTGAGATTCAAACATCATGGTGTAGTTCTTCACATCACCTCTTTCCATTTCATCCCTAAAGATACTTGTGAGTTTTGAAATATCCGTCTCAGAGGACTCCTCTTTGATTTGATCCAGAGAGCACGTCTCAAAAGTGAAGCGACTTTTGCCCACGTCCCCCCCCTGGACGTCGGTCACAGTGCGAGTCTCCTTCACCTCCGTGACGTCCTCGTGGATGGCGTCCATCGGCTGGTTCTCAAACATCCAGGTGCAGTTGACCACGTTGCCCTTCTGGATATCCTCGGCCTGCTGTGTCTTCAGCCTGTGCATGGTCTCCCCTGAGGTGGAGCTCATGATGTCCGAGGAGCGGTTCTCGAAGATGTACTTCATCCGGGAGACGTCACCTGACTGGATGTCGATCTCCGTCACCCTCCTGAAAGAGCTGCTGTCCTCGCCCGTGAGGTTTTCCAGATTCTCCGTCTCAAAAAGGAAGCGGGCCAGTCGAACGTCTTTTCCCTGGACGTCCTCTTGATTTACCGTGCACGTCTTCAGAATGGTCTCAGACTCAGTGTGGTCACGTATGTTGTCGAGCGTCTGCGTCTCAAAGAGCCACGTGCACGTCTGGACGTCACCTCTCTGCACCAGCTCGGAGCCCGCCTCGCTCTTCTCCGTCTTCTCGTACAGAACATCCATCGGCTGAGTCTCAAACAGCCACCTGCACGTCTTCACATCTCCTTTTTCTATTTCAATGCCCTCCTTAGTTTGACCTTCTTCCTCCTCAGATTTACACTTAATGGCATCAAGCGGTTGGGTTTCAAACAACCACTTCGCGGTTTTGACATCACCAGACTCCACCTCCTGTTTGGAAATACCTTTAATGATCTGAAACTTATTGATGCTGTCGTCGAACTCGTCGATGGGCCGCGTCTCAAACATCCACCTGCAGCTGCGTACGTCTCCTTTCACGATCTCCTCCCGCCTCACCGTCCTCACCTCGTGGTAATGACCCGAGCTGTCCTGCATGGCGTACATGGGCGTGGATTCAAAGAGAACTCGGTTGGATCTGACAGAACCACTCGTGACGCCTTCAACCTGAATCTTTTGCGTCCCTTCACACTTACTTAAATCCATACTTTCAAACCGCTCTTTATAGTTTGTGACGTCACCCTTATCGAGCGCTTCCATGTTCACTGTCCTGGAAACCTCCTTCCTCTCCTCTCTGATGTTCTCCAGCGGCTGGCTCTCGAACACCCACTTCTGATGCCTCACGTCGCCCTTCTCCTCGTCAGACGCAACCAGTTTCTTAAGTTTTCCCACTTCGAGCAGTTCTTTCAGATTCTCCATGGGCACCGTTTCAAAGAGATGTTTTGCAGATTGAACGTCGCCTCCTACGATCTCCTCAGAGGACGGAGGTGGAGCGTTGGCGTTGTCTTTCAGTGTGTCCATCGGCTGGGTCTCAAAGACCAGACAGTGTCTCCTCACGTCTGCTCCGAGGATTTCCTCCTTTTGCTTCCTGGAGACCTCCCACTCTTCATCCTTAATGGTGTCGAGAGTCTTCGTCTCAAAAAGCCATCTGCCTTTATTCACGCTGCCTTCAGCATTGTCCTCCATGGAGATGCCACAGATCAGCTTCACCTTCGCAGGGTCTTTGTTGATCATATCCAGAGGCTGAGTCTCAAACATCCAGCGGGACGTCTTCACATCCCCTTTCTCCGTCTCCTCCTTGCGGATGGTGGTGACCTCCAGCATCTCACCTGAATCCCCCCTGATCACGCACATGGGCTGGGTCTCAAACATGCGAGTGGTCGTCTTCACTTCCCCTTTAATCTCTTCCAACTCCGACTTCAGGCTTAGGAAGTGGCTTTCCTCGATGGTTTCCGTTTTGCCGACAGAATCCAGATGCTGCGTCTCGAACAGATACCTGGCGGTTTTCACATCTCCTCCCGTGATGTCCCTGGCGACGCCATCATCCGCCTCCTGCTCGTCCTCGGTGTAGATTTTATTCAGGCAATCCAGCGGCTGCGTCTCAAAAAGCCAGGTGGCCGTGCGGACGTCACCTCTCGCCAGATCAGACGCTTTCTGTGCCTGCTCGGTTGAGTTCTCAGCCTCTGTGCTGAGAGCATCCATGGGCTTAGTCTCAAACATCCAGGCCGTGTATCTGACGTCTTTGCCAGCGATGATTTCCTGCTGAGCGATGTTCCTCACCTCATTCTCATCTGGGGTGTCGTCTTTAATCGTATCCAGTGGCTTGTTTTCAAACATCCAGCGCATGGACTGTACTTCCCCTTTGAGGATCTCCTCCCAATCCACCGACTCCCTGTCGGGGCTCGAGAGTTTACTCGAGCCGTTGCCATCATTCTCAAAATGATAGCACACCTGCTGGACATCACCAACCAGTTCTTGGTTTTCCAGGTCCTTCCTCTGGGCTTCGGTGAGCTGACTCATGAAATCTGCCTCCAGGTTCTTGCGGACCTCCGGGTGGATGTGTTTGTAGAGGCGCTTCAGCTCGGCCATGCTCTTCTGTTTGAAATACTGCTCTTTACTGACACTGTGCTTGTGTTGGGGGGCTGCCTCCGGAGGCTGGGAGGAGCAGGCGTATTCCGGGACTTCCTGCAGAAAGTTTGAAGGGGGGGGAGGGAAATGCTCAGTCACCTCATAAGCCGCTGATGCAGAAGACGCCACAGAGGACGTGGTCTTCACAGTGGAGGACGTGTCGTAGCTCGTCACTGCTGAAGCTCCGGAGGACGGATTCATCGGCGCCCATTGAAACTCCACGTCAACCTTCGGTGCATTTTTGTTTGAGGAAAGAAGGACAGTGAGGTTCAGTTAGAAAATCTGACATGTTTCCATACGCCGGTCATGAGAAGGAATGAAAATGATTCAGGAATTTGAACCTGAAATAACAAGTTTTATATGTTTTCCCAGAAGCACCAAATAACAAAGTTAGTTCGAAGGTAAAAGCACAAAAACAGACGCGTCTCCAGTCAGATCTGTATATACTCACTTGAGAAGGTTATTGTAGTAATTACTGACTTGATACAGTGAAATGAATGAATATTCATTGAAGATAATTTCCACCGCAGACAGTCATGTGAGTTCTTGTTTCAGTCTGGGGGATTTTGCCTTTTTTAAGTTTCAGACTTTGGCTGTGTAATGACATGAGGTCTTTTATCCGCTCCAATTTATTTTCCATCTACTGGTGGCACGCGCAATTTCCTTTTGATGATTTCATGATGGGGCCCCATACTCATACTGATACGATACAAGCAAACCTCCCAAACTGTCGTATATTTAGATAAACAGACGGCATCATTACCTTAATTTCCTTGGCTGGTGCCGCTTCCTCAATGGTTTTCTCATACTGCTGCTTCAAAGCCTGAGTGGAAACCTTTGGTGGGTCCTCTCCTCCGACAAGCATAACTGAATTAGACACCAGAAGAAGGCTGCCTCATTAAGTCATTCGTAGTGAGGGAGCTCAGGGGGATTTGAAAGAGAAATAAATCATTTCATTAAAAACCTGAGTAGTTTTCATTTTCTGAAACCATGCAGCGGTGATTGCCCAATTTCCACTTTCCAATATTTTACCTTCCTGACTCTGCCCTGATTAGATTTGCAGCTATGCAATGAATAGGAAATCATCTGCACCCCCGACTCATTTTCATAGCTCATCCCTTATTCAGCCACGGTGGGAACAACCATTAATATACAGGACACAAGCAGCGCTGTGATAAAAAAAACAAAAAAAAACGGGAAAATTACAATATAAAAGGCAGGAGCAGAATAACCTGTTTCATTGTAATGGTTCCCGTAACTGCCGGCCACATTGTTATGTTGGAGCCTTTGATCGTGGACAACCTGTGAAAAGAAAGAGGAGAATCATAAACAACATAAAGTCCTGAAATAACCATTTGGGGGGGACTGAACACAGTACTTTTACTTCAATACTGCACTTTGTGTCTGTGGTACTTCTACTTTTACTTGAGTAAAACAACCAGCACCTCTTGTTGAGTGTGGAGGATTCCAGAGGAGGGGCCGACTTCTCTGGAACTGCTTTTCACGATCACCTCGGAGGAGCTGGACACTTCCTGTCAAACATAAAAAAAAGGAATATCATGGTTTTATATATTTCTATATTCACGATTTTAACTGAATTATTGCTTTCAAGTTGTCACTCAAAACCCTGAGCTGTTGCTGGGACAGATTTCCTGCGCTCAGCTTGTCCCCTGACTCATGCAGCCTTCAAGCGCTCTTGAAAACGTCTTCTCTCTTCCCAGAGCAGCACAGTCAAGGATTTCAAATAATGAAAAACAACTTTTGTCGTCACCTATCTTGAATACATAGGACATAAACAGAGAATATGGAAAATCCTCCCAATGAAAGCATGACCTCACACAAACACTCTCATTCATGAAGGCACAAAGAGCCGCTGTGTTTTTTATGACCTTGTTATTGCGAGCAGTAAGAATCAGCTGCAGAGTAGGTAATTTCTTACACCGTGAAAAGGCTTCATAAAATCCCTGTGTGGCTGCTGACAAATGCTTTTCCATTACCGCGCTGTTTCCTAGGGAACTACAAAGTTTCTGTTTCACAATAAAAGAGGACGTCAGCGTTGGAGAGAAACGGCAACAGATTACAACAACTATATAAAACTGCATTTAGCCATTTCCTCCGGTGAGATTCATGCAATGTGACGAGGATGAAGGAGATCGGAGCTCGTATCCGCTGCTGTTAACATGAAAGATACATGGAGGCTGGGTGGGAGTGAGGGGGCTCTGTACTTCTGAATCCACTTGTGTCAGTGTAATGTCTTCACTGATGTACGACCAGTTTTAAAACAGGACTCAGGATATTACACCTGTGAGGAACCCGAGTGGAAAGTGGTTTTCTGCTGCAGCACGGACGCATAAGTCCATCACGGTAACAGACTCAGACACTCCCCCCAAAAAAATAGAAAGAAGTAATGTAAAATTTAGCATTCAGCAAGATCCTCGTGCACTCCACTTCCTGCCTGAATGAGCAGATGGGGGGGAATGCATGGAGGGGCAGTATTGACCTTACTTCACTGAGATCCGGACACATCCCAGGCAGCTAATGCGTTCTGGCAGGTTCCCCACGCGCTGCATGACAGTGGCAGATAGACAGGCCCAGTTCAAGGTGCCCTCTTTGATTTGAAGACGCAACCGGAGCCAAGTTTTTCCAGTAAAAAGCTGCAGCGTTTGCACAGAGAAATGTCCCCCTCACCTGTCGTCTGCAGTATATTTGACGAATCATGGTCTACGTGACATTTCCACGCACGTGACACAGGCATGTGAGTGTGGGCGGGGGGGATTACATTCTGACCTGGACGGATTTCTGCTGGAAGTGAAACTGGGTGACGCTGGACTGGGCCGATGAAGACGTGAACTCCTGGTTCTCAAACTGTCTCTTCACGCTGGCCAGGCCGCCGGGCAGCGAGCACGCCTCCGACTCCTCCATCATCTGTCAGAGGCAGAGCAGAGAGAACACACGTTACAGCTGCACCTCCTACAAAAGGGATGTTAGAGAGATTTCTAACATCCCTCTAATTCCCCGCAGGACGAGGAGGACATCTCATCTGTATGGAGGAGGCAGACTTCACCTGACAAGATCCTGGCAAGAATCCACACAGATTATTTGATAAAATAATCTCCGTCTGGGATTCTCAATTACTTTGCTAATAACTTATTTATATACGAAGGCTTCTGCACGCACACACTAAAGCTGGTGGAGAATTGCAATATATAAAGTTTGTGCATGTGTGTGTGAGAGCGAGTGTTTTTTCTTTCTTTATAATGCGAGTGAGGAGTACAGAGCAATTTGCAAGTTCTAGCAGAGGAGTTTAGCTCGGTGGTATTTTGTGGCAGAGCCCCGTTTTATCAATATTTCAATACGTCAGGGTCCAGCAGCTGCATCGATGAGGCATCAAATACACATCCCTCATTTAAACTAGCAGTCACACAACATCCCTCCAGGAGGCATGAGGCCCTGTTTGAATACGGAATCTGTTAAATCGCCTATGATGAGAATAATTACAACCAAATTCAGTCCTGGAAAATCCCAAACAGCTGATCTGGTTTGTTTGGTTACATTTAGAGATGCGATGAGAATGAGTTTAAACTCTGAGTCCTGCAGGTGCATTCAAAACATGAGGTCACCGTGACCTTTGACCTTTGAGCCCCCAAATCTTATCAGTGCATCTACGAGTCCGGTTTGAAGAAATAAGTTTAACCTTTCTATTAATGGTGGTGGAAGATTTTGGATTAGATTAGTTCTACTTTTAGTTGATCTGCCTAAAAATAGCTACAAAAAAGGAATGAACATTGCAAATTTAAGAAAACAAATATAAAACACTTACTAAATGTAAATTCTGTGCAATAAGTCGTCACGAACTGAGACTGTGTGTTGTTGTAAATTAGCAGCTTCTACATGACACCCTGGGTAATTTATCATTCCTGGATGTCACACCGGACAGAGCCAGAGACACCCTGTCACTCGGGTGGACACGCAGACAACAGCTGCACAATGTGGGGAGGGAAAACAAGACTCACATGCAGATCTGTCGGGCAGACAACCCCCCAACACACACACACACACACACACACACACACACACAGACACACACACACAAAGAGACACACACCATCCACTCTCAGCTGTCAGCAGTCACCACATGAGGCCTGACACCGAGGATCCACTGATGGAAAAGGGAAAGCTGCGGCGCTGCCACTCTGGCAATCACCGGCCTGAAGTGACGGTTGTTAGGGAGGAGTTTCTCTACTGGTGTTATCAAACCATCGAGGGTTGGTTGAATTGGTCCCGTGCTTGTTCTTTTAAGGGTAATTACAGTGTTAAAGCCATTAATAAAAAGCAACCAGCCTCTTGAGGCTCCTCTGTGGTGTTAGTGCAGCTCGGCTCTCTCTGTGTAATGTTAACATCTCGTCTGCTCTGTAAAGCTCAGCCTCAAGAGGCTTGTTGCTACGCAGCCCTGTGGCTACACAACGCTGCAGGGTGGGGCTTTGATTATTTCATCAATGACTAAATGATTTTATTTTGTAACTTGTAATCACTTTGTTTTTATATATTCATATTTTGAAAACGTAATATTTTGAATTATTAAGCAAAGCTCAAATGGGCCCAAACTGTGTCAGAGGATCAGAGATGGACGTTGGTTTGAGTCCAGATCTTCATGCTTTCTATGTAAGTGAGCAAACAAGTGTGCGACTGGGCTGTCCTGTCATGCACAAAGTCACCAGAGGGGGGCGGATGTTATACCCACACGTATAACATCCGCCTGCTTGTGATATAACAGTACTGTGATGGAGGCCCCAGTTTACACAGAGACAAACAGACCTGTTCCAGTTGGCTGATCTTTATTTTAGAAACAGAGCAGACGACCTTGGCTGACTAACGGCTCACACTGTCGGACTTTGGGTTTTACAAAGTGCGTGCCGGCTCTTCACAGCCGCGGAGGATCTCTGTCCTCGGTAACGACCGTTGATTCAGGGAGGTTCAGATATGAAATGTGTGTGGCTTCATGTGGAAGCTTCCTACCATTACTGACACAGTGACTGACGGCTGTGTGTGTTTCCTTTTGCACACCCTTTCTGCAACAAGGTGTGTGTGTGTCCGTGTGTGTTTTTGTGCATGAGACTCTCCCGGCATGTGTGTTGTGGGCACATGTGCCAGTTATCTGCACTGTTCAACCCTGACATTGTCAAAACAATCCGTCTTTATGTTCCATAATCAAATCAAATAGAATAGGTGAGAGATTTCTGACTTCTGGAGAAATATCACTCTAATGATTTATTCTTCTGGCTTTTTCTGTTCTAACCATATTGAATAACGTATGGCTTATTTAACAAGAAATGAATTGAATGTGCACCTTACTGAATCAGTCCCTGGATGTTGGACATATAATTGTCCCCCTCTGTATAAGTTGTGGCCCCTTTACGGCCCCTGACTTAGAAAAACCCTGGATCCACCAATGGGTAGATGTAAATGTGATGGTACACTCAGACCCTGCCGGAGCAATTTGCCGTTCAGTATCTTGCCTAAAGACACTTGCAGAATGCAGACTGGAGGCACCAGGGATCGAACTATTGACCTGCTGGTAAGTGGATGACCCGCTCTCCCCCCTGAGTCACAGCCTGGCCTGCCAGCTGAGCTCTAGGGTTCCCTGTTAGATGATAACAAATGCAGAAAAATGGCCCCAGTGAACGTTATATTATTATATAAGACATTATTATATTGCTGCTAATAAGACTAATGGGCTCGGTAGTTTAGAGTGTTTCCCTGTCGGGGGGGAAATGACCTTCACAAGATGAGGGGTCATGTGATGAGTCATGGGAGAGGGGACTCGTCACTTCTGTTGAATTTATTAATGACTATCTCACCTCTCTCAGTTATTTAGAAGCACAGGGCTTTTTAAACAGTGAGAGGATGAAAACCTTCGTCTCATCAGAATCGGGGGTTTGCTCGGAGAGAAGAGCAGACGAATGAAACTGAATCCAAAACACAATATCAACACATGTCCTGACGGATGTGGCAGAGATCTGTTTGCTGACATCTGGTATTTTACCACTCGGTGATTCAAACATGAACACAGTGTCGTCCAATTGTTTTTGTGCAAACTGCGTAATAATTTGTTTGTGCAGATGATGTGGAAAGATTCAATCGGCTGTTCACCGACCGTGGGAAACGCTCTTTGTCGATTTGCATCCAGTTCATTTGAAAGTAAATATGTTCAATTATGTTCGCTCTTTTTGTTTCATACATTTAAATTATACTTATATTTATACCAGATCTACTAGTAAAAATAAAAACCAACTTAAGTGTACAGGGGTTAATGATGCTTATAAAAACATCCACCTCCATGTTAACAGATGAGAATATCAAAGGATGTGGAACTAATTATATTTGAATATGTGAAATGTTTCCCTCTGAGTTCAGCGCTGGAGACATTGAAGGTCACATTGACTCAAGTGGCTTCAGCTGAAGTGAAACCATTATGATTTTCTCAATGCATGCTGGGAAAGGAGTTTGGCAGGCGTTTCTAAACGACACAAATGTGGCCATAAACATTAGCAATGTATATCACACACTGTCACATTAAAGTCCACCCGTTGCATACGACTTGTGCTCCGGGCGACTTCCTCCCTGCCGTGTCTGGTGACATCCTGTGTGTGTTATCGTCTTACCGCAGCGGAGGAGGAAGCGCTGGTTTCTTTTTTGGACACAGCCGCCTGATACATGGCCAGCCGCTCTTTCACCGACACCGGCTCGGCCTCCTGGTCCTCGGCGCTCGGGGCCCTGTCCTCCGGACGTCCTGGGCCACCTGCAGCTGCACACACAGAGAACCACACCTAGTTACAATGAAGATGAGCATCACCTTCATCGAGAAACTAAACTCAGAGAGATGATGCTGATGTTCTGCAGGAAAGGAAATAAAATAAAATCAGACAGTTGGAATCCAAAGTATTTAAGCTTTATTGGTGTTTTTTGATTTTCCTGATCCCGTCCTGAGTCAGAAGAAGACGCAGCCAGAGGCGAGGAACCCCCTGACAACACAGTGACACAAAACCAAACCTGCCGCTCATCAATCACAAAGCACCACTTTACGTTGCACGGCTCATCCCTGCGGAGAGCCAATTAGAGGAAACCATTGATTCTACATTTGACTTTTCTGTGCTACAAAGCATCGTTAGGCAACAGAGAGCGAGGGCTCTGTTAAAGCTCGACACACACACCCACACCTTTCAGCTTCCAGCTTCTTCTCTCTCTCCAGGCAACGGCACCGTGGGATGAAAGCGCACCAACAGAAATGATTCACTCTCATTATGTGCTCACACTCTGACCTTTTGACACTTTGGAGAGTCGCCTCGTGTTGTGTTGTTTTCACGATATAGGTGCTTACATTATCGTGTGTCGGTGTAATTTTGGCTCAAAGTGCGGGTCAGTATCGCTCTGATTCATGCTTATTTAAGACGTGTTGCTGCAGCTGCTCCTGCAGCGCATGTGGACGTGGTGAAGGTCCCCTCGCTGGAGTCGTAGAATGGAGATTAGTATCACATTCACTGGATTAGTACATACCACAGGTTCATGCTCGGCTGTGTTGGAAAAGATAGCTTGATGTTTCTCTCTCCCACCTATAGTTCAACCTGACCCTGGCTCCTTATAGCTCCATGTCATCAAACTGAAGGAATCAAACACCCACTGGTATCGATCTCTGTAGTTGTAGAGATGGATTTTTTATCTTGTCTATGTAGGAAGTTTAATAATATCTTAATATTTGAGATAGACCACAGGACTGCTCTCCAAACGTGAAGTCAAAATCTTGATCTCCCCTGATTTGACTGGAAACCAGGCCTGCTCCATGTTAGTGGACGGGACATGGACCAAACTGAAAAGTCAAAGTATACACATCATATTAATAATGCTCCAAATGAGCAAGATGGCTCTGTTTGTATCCAGAATATTGTAGCTTCATTTCTGGATGAGGTGTAGACCTGTAGTTCATGTTGATAGAGGCCCCAGTGAGTGACCACAGCTGTGCTTAGTCACGGCTCCTGTTTACACGTCGACCTCTGAGCACACGGAAAAGCTGGGAAGTAGAAAAATGGAGGAAACGTTGCAAGATCCACTTTTACATCCTGATGAGAAACAGTGAACTAACTTATTGTTTTGAATTAATTATTAACTGCAGGTCAACCTCCTGGATGCCTTCTCATAGGGAAACATTCTACTGAGAAAGACAATATGTTCCCTACTGGCTGAAGTTTGATCAATATTCATCAGAATCGTGTTTCCCTGAAGATGCGTAGAGGAGTTTTCTGGTTTGACTGAACCTCACTCTCTGCTGCATCTATGTTAGTGTGACCCGCTCCCCAGCGGGGGGGAGAGATAAAGCTGCCGGAGACAGCAGCATCTGAAAATAACCAGCACATCCTATAAATATGGGTCAGAAACCCTACACCTGAGGCTCAGAGTGACCGAACTCCAGCCCGATGACAGCAACACAAGGATAATGCCCTCGTTTATCAGCAGAGATAAACGTTCACATCATGGTCTGGAGCTGTCACAGCGCTCTGAATATCTCTGGCTTCTGAGAATGGGATGCAAATGTGCCATAGCATGGCGGTGAGGTAACCAGGCTCCGGAGGGAGGAAGATAAACTCTGGCTTTTTATAAACAGGTTCCGTCTGCAGCGTCATGTTCCCCTGATACAAGGAACAAGGAGATTCACACAGGGAGGAAGTGTGGGCACGTAAATTAAATCCCATAGAGTCGTTTATGTAGAGTTGAATCCTTTTACGGTTTTTAATCATTACTATTAATTATGTTCTACTTTCTTTGAGTCAAATTATAGTTTAGATTCAACATATTTTATCATTTAAATTGTCCTTATGGCCGTTTTCTCTATTATTTATTTCTTTTGTACGAATTAGTCTCATTTCTAAGTTCTGTTTTTCAACATCCTAGTTTTATTTTAACTGCATTTGATTTGTTTTGAAAGTTTCTAATTAAATAAAGTTTGATTGATTGAGGGTTGTTATGAGGACGTCTTTACGTTGTTATGGTTGGAATCAGGTTGAGGATATGGGTAACCCAAACTTTGGCTCCTGTTTTCCTCCTCTCACAGTTTTACAAGTGGCATCTTATCTCTTTAAATCTGGCACCGGGTGGGGGGTGGGGGTTAATGGAGGGGTTAATGGAAGCGGGTGAGGCCCGGGAAACAGTCAACGGGGAGGTCATGCTGCTGCCGGTATGCATGACTCAGTCTCTATATTGAGCCCGTCCACGGACCATTGACCTCCCTGTCAGGGCTGAGGCGCTGCACCAGCCCGGCGAGGAGTGATGGGGTGTAGGGTGGCGTGCGGGGTTAGAGGGAAAGACGACAGAGGTGCACCAGGACAGAGAGAGAGGAGGAAGACGGACTTCAGAGTTGATAGCATTGTAGAGCAAAGTTAAATCCAGGCCCACAGGTCTGTGTCAAGAGGAGGTCGTCTCCTCATCACAGAGGAACCGATGAACCCAGTTTTCTGTTCAGTACTTACTGACTGAGCGTTTGACTGGCGCGGTTTGACAGGGGAGACGAAACCAGCCGCGCTAATTGAAATGTCAGCCATGCAGGGAGATTTCTTCCTTACCGATGAGAGCAAAACAGGCCCAATAATTGAGCTGTCAAAACCGTCAAAAGAACTTGTGTACACGGACACCGGGTTCCCCTGGAGTGCTTCCTTATGCTAAGGCTACGTGCTTTGATTCGCTGTGCTCACGGAATATTCCGGATCCTGCTGATTATATCCTGTGAAAGGAAATCGGAAGTGCCAGCTGTGCATTTTATAACAAAACACAAACCCTCGTGGAACCACAGAAACATATTGCAATATGCCATCTCATTCTGATTTGATATTCCTTGTGTTCCGATACGAAACAAGCCCTCCACTCTCATCTTGTTTCTGATTTTACACAACAGATGTAGCCCGAGCACATCGAACCATTTCATTACGAGGTAAAATGTCATCTACCGCATCCAATCTGTCTCCTTCCACTTCTGCTTAGATGGAAAAGCTCTTTCCAAAGAGCTTTTACAAGAGGCAGCGTTGAAACGCTCTCAGTCCACGTACATCTCTTACCTTCTGATACCACGCAGGTCGCTCTTCACGTCAAGCAGCAATACAATCCAACAGAACAGAAAAAGAACTCCAGGAAAAGAAACGAGCTTCAACCCGACACAGAGAGCCGATCCTGGGCAGAGACGGACAGCGAGGCTTGGAGACCAGCTCCAGCTCCACAGCTCAGAGTGGCCCAGGGATCCAGTGACAGCTGATTTTATTTTAGAAGTCCCCCTTCGTAAAAAATAGGATGGACGTGGGGGAGAGGGTAGGTGGATGTGGGTTGGCTTTTTTTAGTGTCAAGTATCAAGGTACCCAACATGCCCTTAACCTTATGTCACAGTGGACTTATTGCACAGACGTCCCTCACTGTGAGCTGGAGAAAAGGAATTCATGCAGCAGACTGCGGGGAGACGAGTGGCATTTGGAATCTCTGCTTGTTAAATATCATGGTGTGACATTTAATGATTAACTCCACATGCAGTCGATGGGAGAGTGATATTATTGCACAGATTGTAAGAAACATGTTTGAAATCATGCTTATTTGCCTTCTCTGCCAATTCGATTTCTGTTTAACTAACGTACCTCCCGTTGAAACCCTGTTTGTATGTCAGAGATCACGAGGAGTTCCAACCTTTCTGGACGTCTCTGCAACAAATGCAAAATGTCAGGGTCCTGCTGTGCAGAAGCCTGAGAATATTGAGCAGAAATCCATTGATGATAAAGAAACACTCAAGCAGCTAATCGATGGGTGGAAGGATAGTAACTCATATTGATATTCTTTCTGAGTGTCTCTTTCTTTCCTTCCTCCTTTTTCAGTCGTCTTTCCTGGACATATGTTTCCCTGAAGCAGAGTCAAAGGTCCTCTTTAAAACAAGTGACCTTCTGTTTGTGTCTGATCAGCCTGAGGCCGCCATTCACTCTTCTTCAACCTACATCCTTCTTGACAATACCGGAGAGAAGCTGGCTTACATAACCCTGCAGGAATCAGGCCATGTTTGACTGCTCTCTCCACATTATTAGCTGCGATCATGGCTGTTTACCGAACTCGTATATGAAACACAAGGTGTTCTGCTGCGCGCGCGAGGTGCCGCCGGCAGCACATCGAGGAGAGAAAAGCGTGGTTATCAGGCTTGTGGAGGAAGCTGCACTCTGCTGATAATCCCACTGAAATTGCACATGGATTTCCTGTTCCTAAAGTGGAAAATAAACCCACGGCTGCAGACTGCCTAATGAAGGGACCTGAGCAGATCCGCAAACAGAGGAAACCCACACACAACTGAGGAGAATAACTCTCGGAAAATTGAGCGCTGAATGCGATTAGTGCAGTTTTTGTTAAAGTGAGTAGAGCATCAAGGACGCAGAGACACATGTGGGTACCCAGGGGGCGCTGGTGCACCCAGGAGCAGCACGGCACAACGTGGAAAAAGGAATCTGTGGTGCATCGTGCAAACGCCTTACAGATGCAAGTTATTTTAAGACCAGATGGATGCATGTGCTCCATAAACAACAGGGACTCTGGGTGGAAAACTGAGAAGATATGGATCCATGTTCAAAACCCTAAATATGTAATCAACAGGCAACACACGTATCGAGGCGCAGCAGCTTCTGGAACATCTGTCCAGCTGGTGTTATTACAATGCAGAAATTAAACGTAAAATAAGGTTTGGAGATTTATTAGCATTTATGAAAACAGACAAGGTCAATTAGGTGTCTCGTTAAAAGATTAATATCATAAATGGAGGAATTCAAGCTGTGCGTTAACGAGGCAGGATTTTGAGGAGGTGTGAGTGAGCACCTATTCAGTGGAGAAACACAAGTGAACATAATCCCCTGGAAAAACATTTATGTGGGTGTTTCATTTGTGCGTTTTCATATATTTTGATGTGGTTCCTCTTGGCATTGTGTGAATATCCTGCACCTGAGACTTCCGCCTTCAAAGCTTTGCAAAACCAGACCCGAGCAATGTTCTCCTCTCAACCTCAGTTTTCAATTTCCCCACATCCGTCTTTTCTTAGGATCTAATTCGCCTGCTACAATGGCGACTGAGGGAATAAAATCAAAACCTGACAAGGAGAGAGGCTGTGTTTTCTTCAGGATGAGGATGAAGACATCGTCGTTTGGCAGGAGAACCTGGGAGGAGATTAATTAAAACAAAAACTGTGTTTTGGCAAATCCACCAATTGGCAGCGTTCGACCACTTTGAAAAATTATCTTGGGCTTAGCCTGTCTAACAACTTTAATCAGACTATATCCACACAAACACACTGTGCCTGTATACATATATTGAAAATGAGCTCTTCACTGTATTCTATTACTGATTTCATATTATACAATACAGGGAAAAACTCACATTGACTCAAACTCAAAACAATGAATGTTTTTCACTGTAAAATATACAGAAGATAGATAGATAGATAGATAGATAGATAGATAGATAGATAGATAGATAGATAGATAGATAGATAGATAGATAGATAGATAGATAGATAGATAGATAGATAGATAGATAGATAGATAGATAGATAGATAGATAGATAGATAGATAGATAGATAGATAGATAGATAGATAGATAGATAGATAGATAGATAGATAGATAGATAGATAGATAGATAGATGGATTATATAAGAGATATGAATAGCCACAAAGCTCTGGTGGTTAATCTGGTGTCATGTGAGAGAACACATGTAAACAAGGTCAGCGGCAGTGTGCAGATTCAGACTGAGCTTTGCATCTGTTTAAAGAGCAGTTACCCGCTGCCTTATTTAAACACTGTGGCTTTGTGGGGAGCAGCTCCTGAAGCCCTCCTGCCACCGCTGTCACTCACTCGCCTGACGGATTGTGCAGCGTTGTCGCCGACGTCTCGTCAGCGAAGACAAAAGCTCGGTCGAGACAACAGGAATTCAGAGGATCGTCAACAAGCTCCACTTTTAGACCCGGAGCAGAGATTTAGAGACACGCAGGCCGACAGGAAAGCCTGAGTGATCTCAGGTAGAGACGTGTGTGTGCCAGGGTGTCGAGTGAGAGCAGGCATGGTCGAGTTTATGAGTGTGTGGTAAACACCTTGATGCCACCGTGACGCCTGTCAACACTTCCATCACTTTACTCCCTCGCTCCAATCACTCTCACTCACATGGAACAGGCCTGACAAGTAAAGTTGAATGTTAAATAAAAGAGTTTAAAGATTGTAATATGAATTGGTTATATATTAACAGCTCGTTGTTTTGGTTTCACTCCTCGTGTTTTTACTTCTGTCGATCAGTCTCATGGGGCAAAAGTTAATGATTTAATAACTAGAATTAAAAATTGTTTCATTCCAGAGTTTGAATTTTTGAATCGTTCAACCTCTTTCACTTGCGCATACACTGACACACACACACTGACACACACACACTGACACACACACTGACTCCATGATCTATGTCACCTCAGAGGCCGGTATCTCGAACTCGCTCCCTCTAGTGCTTGTGTTTGTGATTCCATGCAGAGTTACTGTAACTCCCACTGTAAGCTCCATCTGTGCTATCAGCGTCGGAGGCAAACAAACTGGCTGCAGCCTGAACACTGTTGCTATCGCGGTAATGGAAGCACAGCGCCCGGCGAGCCCCTGGCTTCCCATTAAAAAGCTGCCAGGGAGGCACAGTCTTATCTGGCAAAGAACTCTCTAGTTTTCAAAAGCTGCTTTCTGCCAAAGGGTTATCTCACAGAACAAATGGGACACAACACTGCATTAAGCAGTCGGCAGCCTCGGTCCTTGGCTTGACAGTGAAGTGTAACCATGATGCAAACACTCGGCCGCCGGACTAATGATTAAACACATCCGGTTCTGCATCAACACTTTCTCTAAACTTTTAAACTCCCTTTTTAAATGATACGTTTCCCCCGAACAAGAAAGTACTCACAGAGAGAGGCGTCCTGCGGTGAGGCCATGGTCGGATCTGTTGACGGGAGAATACTGGACGTCACACGTTTGGACGGGGAGGTGGGGACGGCTGTCACTTCCTGGTAGGAGAGAGAGAGAGGGAGCTATCAGAGGAAACACCTGGAGAGGTCAAAACCACACACATACACATACACACGCACACACACACGTCACGTGTTCGCGTGTAAAGAGTGCTGACCTTGGAACAGTGGAGTTTGTGCAAACAGCATTTGGTTGAATTTTAATAGAGTCACTTTATCTGAGACCTGATAAAAGTACATGCCTGGTGAATGACATGTCCTCGGTGTATACAGGTGTGTTAGCAGCCTGGTGTATAAGTACTTGTATAACCATGTACTTGCTTTGCTGCAGGTTTAATCCCATCACAAAATGGTCTCATGCTTTTCCCATGGAAGTATTTTGGAGTCAGCCTGAGCAACACGCCTGTTCAGGTGCAAATCCTCCCCGTGGGGAACAAACACACCTGTGTCTGTGTGCTCATATAGAACCGTGTGTGTGTCTGCAAATGTGTGTGTGTGTTCTTTCATTTGCAAATCAAATGTGCTCCACAGAGCAGTCTTTTTCTGACAGCTTCTTGCTGGGCGTCAACACAGAGTGACAACAAACATGCAGCAACTCCACACACGGCAAACCACACAAACATAAAGACACAAACACATAAACACACACACACACACACACAACAACACAGATTTGTCTCCTCTCTGCTGAAGGTGTCAAGCTTTATTTAAAAAATGCACCAAAGGACAAAACATTGTTCTCAGAAATCCTGTTTAACAAATCCCCATATTTCCCTACACACACACACACACACACACACACACTGTGATAAAACAGGGTTGTAAACACAATATCTCTCTTTCTGCCTCTGTTATTCTCGCCCTCTTGCTGAAGTCGAACTCACATCATAATAAAAGTCAAATCACTGAGCAAACATTCAGACTGGCTGCCCAGTGCTCCCAGTCTGAATTCTGGTATTAAACCACTTCTCCTACATCGGCCTGTTACTCTGCTCAGGAGAGGATTAAGTGCACAAGCTGTGAGGATGTTTTATCAGCCAGATGTGATGCATTTGTGTGCATGTGAGTTAGTGCTGGTCGGCCTTCATCCCAGCTCGTTCCAGATGTGAACGCCATCTCTCTCTGTTTGGTGTTTTCCGTGGAGCTTGTTTACACTTGTGCTGTGAATTATGATGCGTGTGGTGTGTGGGTGTGAACCTATTTTTTCCCCCCGATACATTAAATTGATATTTTTAAGAGGCACCGCAGCAGATGGAACATCCCACTGCAGGATTGGCTGTGAGCTGCGTGTATGAGGAAGGGAGAAACAGCAAACGAGCCCAAATCTCTACGGTGTCTAGAACTGGAGCATCGAGGCTTCGTCAGTTCACCACTTTGTTCGTCAATTAACTGAGCAGAAAGAAATATGCTGAATAAGTGTGTCAATAGGTCGGGTGTATAAACCTCTCTCACTGTGCTCGAGCTGCAGGGCAACGTTTGACCATCATTACTTTTCATTATTATCTTTCTTTTTCACACAGGAAATCTTTGACATATATGACTTTTCATATATATAAATAAGTAATAATATATAATAATAATTTGTCTCCTTTTCGCTCGGCCTTGGACAACAAACCCTACGTTCTAGTTTGGTTTTCTAGCACCACACCATGTTGAACTATCCTCCACACCGGTGAGCAGATCCCACGGCTACATTTTCTACAAAAGCACAACAGAGCTCGGATTCTGAGAGTTGAGAATAAGCAGGTTTCTCAAAAATAGATTAAGATGGAAATTGGCCCCAAGTTATTTGTGTTCCCTGCAAAAGAAAAGCTTTCTTTGTTTGATTTTCTTGTCTAGAAGATGCCACACAAAGAGCCAGAGAAAAACAGCGTGCGCCGAGAGGTTGACAATGTGCAGCAATTCTGTTGACAAAAAATAATGGCGCCCTTTACAAAGCTAGTCAAGGACGTGAAGCCTCAGAGAACAAGAGGACAGCGTCAGCGGCGGCACATTAAACTGGATTGTGTATCAATTTAGACATTACTGAAGAAGGCCTTCAGGTTCAGCCTCAGTACGACAACATAAGAGACTTTCAGAAAACTGTTTGCTTTTGTCAGATCGTTCTTTGACCAATATTTTGAGTTTATCACAGATATAATAAGCAGATGAACAGCAGCAGCGTAATGTGTCATACGAGCGTCACCAAGTGCTACCGAGCTATGAGCCCCTGCCATATGGTCTCTTTGGCACAGGCTGCCACCGAGGAAGAAGTACAGTGGGTGTGTGCGTGTGTGTGTGTGTGTGTGTGTGTGTGTGTGTGTGTGTGTGTGTGTGTGTGTGTGTGTGTGTATGTGTGTGTGTGTGCACATCTCCAACAGACTGACAGAGTTAATAAGGGACAGAGCTTGGTGAGATCTGTCTAAATGTACCGGCCTGTCACGAGAGATAATCCCGATGAAAGAATAAAATAAAATAAAAAATGATCCTCTTAAAAGGAGCTCAGCTAATGAAATCAGCTCAGGCCCTCTGGGAACATTTCACGTGTGACAGCCGGCCACAAAGAGGCCGGTCGGATCGGTGCCGGTGGAACCACGGTGTGAAGGAACAGCCCATGTGACCCCCCGGGGCCTGACAGGCTGAACCATTTTACTCTAATTGTACCAGTCCTCAGACGAGCCGTGCTCCTACTGGTCAGACTTTGACGTCCTGGTCGTGGTGAGTCGAGAGTCTCGGGGGAGAGCTGTCTGCCTCCCTCTCCACAAATGTCCTCCCCCTCTCCCCTCACGTGTCATCCTCCGTCGAGAGAATGTCACTCTCATAAGTCAGTTACTCCAGAACTGAGCCTGAGGTTTGTATTTCTCTGGACTCTGGATGATGCCTTGTGTAGTAACATTTAGCCTGAATCTGGTTATATACTCAAGGTTAAAGCAGTGATTACATTTGTCCCACGTCGACCCATCTCTGCTCCACCTGACTACTCTGCTCTCAAATTGCTCCGAGTGCTTTTAGCGGGAGTTGGTGAAGCTGCAGGAGCAGCTCGAATCGATTGGGTCCATGGTTTCGATATTAGATGTGACACTTTGGCACAGAAGGGTCGTCCACCTCCACGAAATGTACTTCTTAAACAATTACAATCTTATTTAGGGACTGCTCCTTCTCTTTCTTTCTTTCCCTACTTTCTCTGTCTCTCTTTCTGTTTTCCTTTCTCTTCCCTCGTTGTGCTGAGGCAGCTCTCCTGCAGAGTTGTCTTGCAGGAAACATTCAGGTGAGGGGTGGAGCCTTTCTTCTGTCTGCATTTTTACATGTTTAGCTTCTGCATGTTCAAAGTGTCATCATCACGCCCTCTAGCTTGCAGGGAATTTTCTGCAGCGACTGACTCGGACATTTGCGTTCTCACATTCAGCCGCTTCAGAGTTCAGTGCATGTGTCTGAAAGCATCTTTAAAGTCATCACATCTTGCATTTAGAGGTTTCAGGAAGCATCTCGCTGCTGGGGCTACTGGTTTGTGGAGCTGTACCAGTGCCAGCCTTTTGGCACATGTGTATCTGGAGTAGCACTGTAGCTCTGGCTGGTGAATGGCCACGGACTGAGGGACCCTGCCAAGAAAAGAAGTGGAGTCTGAGTCCTTCATTTTAAGGATC
The DNA here is from genome assembly GCA_038501795.1 of Pseudopleuronectes americanus. Classification (NCBI taxonomy): domain Eukaryota; kingdom Metazoa; phylum Chordata; class Actinopteri; order Pleuronectiformes; family Pleuronectidae; genus Pseudopleuronectes; species Pseudopleuronectes americanus. The sequence goes on along the minus strand of CM076739.1, from coordinate 7,924,486 downwards.
TCTTTGTCCACGGTGAATTGTGTGGACATAGACACTGTATAGTTAGTGCGGCCGCATGCACACTCCCTGTGACAGCTCTTGGAATGAATGCAACTGGCTGTGAAAGCTGTGAAAGTGTTGCCTGGCACAACATACGAGTGCCTGCTGTGGAACTCCACTCAAGAGGCTCCACAGCAGCAAACAATCCACTGGGTCCCACCGAGGATCCAGATGTTTTGGACGCGTTCCTCTTAAACACACACATGTGAAGCTTTGCATGTTCTGGTATATTTTGAGGCCTGTGTCTGTATCTCAAAGCGAGCAGCAGCGCCAAACATGGCCACAAAAGAGACAAGGTCCAGAAACAGAAGGCGAACACAGAGAGCTGGGCCAGGGGCCAGAAATAGAGAAGAAGCAATCGGACAGACAGAGAATGGTATAACACAAGGTTCATAACAGTCAGAGGCAGAAAACAAACTTGATGAACTACAGGAGGAGGGATACAGAGGTCGAGAGGGGACAGAGAGAATTAACTAAAAGACAAAACCCAGAGTCGGAGGAAAATAATAAGTTGGGCAGAAGAAAACGAACAAACAGACATGTAGCGATCCGAAGCTAAAAGGGAGCATCGTGCACATTTGTGGCGACAGACAAACAAAGCACAGCTATTCTGATGCTGGAGCTCTCCATTACTAAAGCCTGTCTGGATAAATAAGCCCAGGGCACCGAGCTCTGCTGCTCCGGTCACAGCTTGTGCTTCATTTTCCTCCCTGGCAGTTTTTTGACACACAAAAATCTCGCTGATGTGTTTTCATCGCACCCCGTGCTGGTGGGAGCGGCTCTGTGGTGTAGTGTCTATTGTCTATCTAGTGTTTATTTATTTATTTTATTGAAACCTAATGCAACATTTAGTTAGAGTTTTCCCTCAGGCAGCATTCGTGGTGTCGTCCTGTCAGAGATTCTCAAAGTTCCTAAGATCCGCTCGACGCACAGCGCAGTCGATCCTGCTTTGTTTATTTGTTCTTTTAAACCTGTTCCATGAGAAGAGGAAGAAACCCGGGACAGAAATGATGCTAACCGCTAAAGTTACAGATGGAAAATAAAGTTTTTACGAGCTTGCTAATTTTCCAAATTCCACTCAGTTTATGAACAAGACAGTGTGCTTGTGACGCCTGATTGGTCGACCTGGTATCGACAAGACCTTGCGATGGTGGCTCCGTTCCCAGAATGCCTCTGTGCAGCCTCTCGCCCCAAACTCACAAGATGGCTGCATTGAAATCCAGGATATTTTGGCTTCACTTCTGGATAGAGGGAGAAAGTGGAGAAGCTCTTTTTATTTTTAATGAGGAGTTTTTCCGACAGCAGAGGGAAATAAAGTTAGAAAGATAATGCAACATAACTAATAGGTCGACTAATTATTAAATTCTGGACTCTCCGTCTGTTCGACCCCTCAAAGGTCAGATCGGCCAAGATGTCATCTATTCCAGAAAAACGTGTGAACAGAAGTTTGAAATCCAAATACTTTCTCTTGCTTCCACGTTCCCCAAACATCTAAAACCAACTGTGCATCCATGACAGTTCACCTTCACATGCCCGGCTGTTCCTCACACATTTTCACCTGGGATCTGCCCAGTACGACCACAGCCTTCCGCTGCTGGCCAACACGAGCAGCTTCACCGGAGGAGCGCTTGGAGGAGATGACTAACCCTGCTGCTATTTATAGCTTCACTTCGCATGAGGCAGCTTCGCTACAGGAAAGCCAGGGGGCAGTCCAGTGTATAGGCAACGTGGATCTCTATTTCCATGTTTCAATTAAAATGATTACACCGGGCGATTTAAAGGATGTAAAGGAGCAAAGCATCACAGAAGATGGTTGGAAGAGGAAAGAAAAGGCTGCTCCTTCATGATTAGACTGGACTGGGAAGCAAAGGGAGCTGAAGAGTTCACGGAGATCATATTGCAACTCGTCCTCAGGGTCCCAAAACCTCTGGAGCCAAATATTATGTTAAGATGAGGATTCATGTCACTGGGCCGCTCTCTGGTGCGACTGGGCCTCAAGAAAACAGTGGATCGGAGTCAGTAGCCCCTCTACTCACCGAACATGCACAGTAACACCAGCTCTCAGCCGGCGTCTGAGTGCTTCATCCTGCATCTCCACAGGGTTAAGTGGCTTGCTCACAAAGTGGAGGCTGTCGAGGGAGAGGAGGGGGACGTACGGGTCCATTTGCAAAAGACAAATCTGACCCAGATCCAGTGAGCAGCAGGAAAATTAAACTCTGACTGACGTCCACTGATTGAGTTTCAAAGCTGATGGGCCGCACTGTGTGTTTACTGCTGGGAAACTAACGGGGACATTAGTAGATGATTAACACAGACTGGACGGCTGCTCAACCAGAATATATATCTTTATTTATATAACAGATAATGATATCAGACATTTTAAGGGGCTATGATGTGTGGAATTAAATTAAGCAGATTAGCAAACTCAATAAAAAGAACTAGAGAAAGCAAAAGGCGCACACCTTTAACACAAAATATTGTGTACACAAAGTAAAGTAAGAGTCAAAGTGAAAAGGTGAGAAGGTTCATGAGAGGGTGGGATGTTCTCTATGAGCTGCTTATAGCTGCTGAATAACTGCTTCAAAAGGCAATTACATTAATATCCCATAACATCATGTTCATTATGATTAAATACTGCAAGAACAGCGATACATGTACATGAATAATGAAGTACACTAAATATGTTCACTCATATAATAATAATGATATACTGGACCACTTAGGGGGAAAAGATCAGAGATTTACAGAAATAAAGGTGAAATATTACTAGAATAGTAAAGAAAGTATACATTATACACTCGTCTCCATGGAGCCAGAGTTATCCAGAGAAGAGCAGATTGAGAAGGAGCCTGAGGAACCGGATCATCACTGATGACTCTGACCTGCTTCACCTGCTTCACCTGCTTCACCTGCTTCACCTGCTCTAACATGAACCTGCTCTTCATTTGGATTCCCTCTCACAGCCCCTGCTGATTCACTCTGAATCTCTACCCTCACCTTCCTCACCCTCTGCCTCTCTTTCACAATACGGCCTTGTGTGCGCTGAATGTAAATCATGTTTCAGTCTCTTTCATCAGGCTCCGTAACCCCAATGTTCACCACTATTTATACATGGCGACTCGGGATCCGGCTCTGTTTTCAGCCTCTCCAAATATACCCTGAATCATGGTCCTGACATCGGATGACATACTGCATGCCTCCTTGATATTCTGGGGATTTTTGAGTCTATAATTATGTGAGTGTGTAACACAAGCTTGTGCAGGTGGACAAACTCGTAGACGTTTATATGAAACTGAATGTGAGCGTGTCCTGCACTGGGGCGGAGACCTAACGGGTAACATGCTAAATAGCTTTATGAACTCGGGTCCAGATCTTTGTGGATTCTGGTCTGTACCAGAGGAATCTGTAAACTCTACCCTTACTCCTAAAGGTTGATGATGTGTTCATTTCTGCCACAAAGATTTGCGTTGGAAACTTTTCTTCCCGTGTTTGTGCGACGGCATCGATGAATGGCAGAGATGAAAACCGGCGAGCTGCTGCCCTCGCACGAGGCAACGACAATAAATGATTGAAAGCTTGAGCCTGCAGGTCTTTGGCTAATTGTTGAACACATATGCTCTTGTGGGGCGTTGGGTGTCAAGCTGCGTTAGAGAAAAGACACTCTGAGTCACGCAGCATGTCTGTATGGGAAAAGGCCCAGAGAGATGCATTCATTACCCGGCTATGGAAATTGATTATCATACATTACAGTGAATACACACATGTAACCACTGAGGGAAGAAAGGTCGGTGTTAACGAGCGTCAGCAGCCGAGCAGAGGAGTCTTTAAACTGCGTAGGGGGGGGGGTTTCCCACGTGAGGAGGGCAGCTACCCCCCCGAGCCGAGGCAGCGAGCAACAAGTCATCATCGCACTGAGGAGCAGCGTCGCTCACGCCTCCAGCTCCATTAAAAGATTTGAATCTGTGAAACGGAGACGAAAGAGATGCCTGGTAAAAGTTAATGGAATCTTTACGAGCTGAATGGACCTGATGAGGACGTCCCTGTCCTCATCAGGTCCGGATCAATTTCTCACTGACACATTGTGGCTTTTAGTTTATTTAACATTTAATTAAGTGCGTTTAGGAACACTGCTGCATATTGATCAGTTTTCTTTTTTTTTCTGGAAAACAGCCAAGAATTAGCTGCACACTCAGGTGCCTGCCTCACCTGATAATAGTGGGACCACCTCATTCTTGACTAGTGTATTGCCACCTACTGGCCCGGCAGGCTTGTATTTATTTTATTATTCTTGCATGGAGGCCGGGAGAGCTCAACAAGCTGAAAATTCTGAAAATGACACTGGAAATGTTTCCAAGGGAACCAAAAAAAAAGATGAACCTGACTGTAGCTCAATGCTTTGTTGATTTGCTTTCTTAATTTACATGATTTTAATATCCTATTTGCATTTGTTGAGCGCTCTTGGCCACTGTACCAATATCTGTTCTAAATGAAACATCATGTGGGGACAAGGCTTTAGTCTGGTCTGTCTGTCCCCCTGTCCCTTCTGTCAAATCTGTACCTGGAGATTTAATCATCCAATTAAAGTTTTCCTCAAGTGGTGTCCTCAACTCTTTCTAGACGGGCAGTGGAAAAAAATATATGTTTAAAAATATCTTAAATTGCTCCAATTAACACCAGGTTGCTGTGGTAACCTCCTGATTCAAGTGCAGATAATGTACCCCTCCCCTCTCAACCTGCCAGACGCCACACTGCCACCTACTGGGCAACAGGGGCCATCACAGCATGAGTGAGTGCCAAGTCGGGTCATGAGTATTAGAAACATTTAAATTATGTAAGCTCTGATTTCTGCACAAACGTTTTAATGAGCTGGAACAAAATAATGGAAAGTTTACAAAGTGCAAATGTCAGACATTCAATGTGGCCTATTTCTGTGCATGTGTGTAAATGAGTGTGTGCTGTGTGTGCCCCCCCCCCTCCCACCCCCCGCCCTGCATGATCAGATGTGACATTAGCAGAGGCCTCATCTGTCTCATTCATCAGAGTGTGTGTGTGCTTGTGTGTGTGTGCTTGTGTGTGTGTCTGTGTGTGTGTGTGTGTGCAGTCATGACCAGAAGGTCAGACAGATGCTGTAAACACAAGCCGGCGTCCCTGGAGGATCGTCCCGGCTACACAAGCGGAAAAACTCGCTCTTTGCACTCAAGATAAATCGTTGCATCACTACACATCTGCAGTGGTTTGAAATGCTGTGGATTTTGGCTACGGCAGAGCGACCTCTTGGGAAGCCATCAGTCTTTGTTATGGCTGGCCGTCCAATGACACTGCACCGTTTAAATAAATGAACTAGGCCACAGAAAGAAAAATACGGCGCATCATCAAATATTAAGCTGCAGGCTCACAGATGAGTGGAAGGTTGTGTTTTATAAGCAGCCGGCTGCAGAGCTGCAGTCCTCGGCGCTCTCTGGGAATCTGGGAGCGTTGCCCATATGCTCCATTAACACCGGCTACTGGGAAAGGAACAGGCCGGCATGACACAATTCCAGGATGGAGCATGTGTTCCAATGCAGGCGTGTGACAGACATGACGACCGGCTGCACCGCTTGTTATTTACACAGAAATATAAACAAAGGTTCAATATGGAACTACAAGAACAGATGGGAAACGGATCTAAGTCCCTAATGTGGTGCCACCACTTCAACGTGAAGTCAACTGAAGGAGAAGATAAGCGATGATACTTTAAAATAAGAAGTTATAAACAACAAGGCCAGTGCAGCACTAACGAGACAAATACAAATCCCAGCATCCTTTTAGCGAACGCCTCGTACACTACATGTTTACTGTGAAGTGGAATTATGACTCTCATAATAGTTTGATTATTCTCGAGCACCCGGTGATTGGATCAGTTTCAACAGGACTTTGTTTCTGTGTCTGTTTGTAACGATGGATGAGATCATTCCATAAATCCTGAACCTTAATGGAACCGTGAGTCAAACATAGCGTCAATATATTTGAGAAGAAAACACGTGAGTCCTCTTCCCCATTAACGTAATCTGTCATATGATCCATAGTCATAATAAAAACATGTTGTTATAGGAATACATGCTTTAGCTGCTTTACCAGGTTTAACACAAGAAACAAAGGAGCCGAACGACCTTCAGTGACCCTGAGAAAAGCCTCCTAATGGAAGCTGCAGGTAGCTAATGGTCAGTGAGACATAATGAACCCAGAGCACAGCTCTTATCGTCTGACTCTGTCCAGAACAAACACGTGTGATGACCAGAATGAGGATGATAGGAGCTGGACTGGGAAGCAGCAGAAAACCTCAGGAGATGTTATCGTGTGCTTCAGTGATGTGGCTCATTAACCACAGTAATCTGTGACAAGCTTTCATCTCAGGAGCCAGATGTGATTTGATTCTGATAGATCCACGTCTCTCTCTCTCTGCTGCAGCCTGACGGAGGACTTTGCTTCCTGCAGCAGCTGACACACCAATTACAAGGTTATTTTTAAAATCCTGCTTCACCATAACGCTCCCCCCCGAAATAGGTTTTAAATAACCGGGTGTCGGATATCAGCAAACCCAGTGGCACTGCACAGAGGCAGCTGGTGCCTGTCTGTGGCACCGGTTTGCACTGGTGCACACTGACAACTACATTACCCACGATGCATGTGGATATGTATATTTACTTTCACCATGGCGGGTATGTTCTCACCTCTGTGTGCTGGGTTGTGAACAAGATTACACAAAATCTATTTGGCAGATTTCTACAGAACTTGGAGGAAAGATGCGATTTTGGTGAGTGAGGAACTCATCAGATTTTTGTGCAGATATAAAACGTATATATAAAGGAGCTGGTGTCTATGAGTGTGAGCAATCTTTAGTTTTATAGTTATTTGGAGAGGTTTCTGTGCACCATTCATTTCTTTGTGACGGGTCAGAATGACATTCAGGGACAAAAACCTCCTCAGACTTTGCCATCTTCTCTCATCCACATTGATTTCTCTCATAACGACCCACTTCACTTCCAGCAGACGTAGAGTTTTCCTCTCAGAGACGCCAGCTGGGATGGAAAACAGAGCAGGAGAGGGAGCAGGCCACCGTCCTCTCCAGCAAAGAGCCGTGCACAGTGAGCGATTCCAGGAAAATGGAAAAACCACAAATTGCTGGAGAGTGAATCATGCTGAGGCGAACGCAGAGAGATGGGGAGTGTTCAGTTTTGTCTGAGTGTGGAGAACCAGAACCTTCAGTAATACAGTGAAAACTGGAAACTAGACCTGTTAGAAAAGTTTGAATAGTTTGTGGAAATGCAAGATGCCTCTGTGGGGCAGTAACACGCCTGGAGAACAGTGGGAAGTCACAGCACAGAGAAGTACAGTTGAGAATCGAACTCCACCGAGGCAGTTCTTACCGTATCGGTCACAGCCGGCTTCTCAAACATCTTCTTCAGACTTTCCAGGGGAATGTGAAACCTCTCGATCCTCTTAGCAGTCTGCAGGTCCTCTCTGAGCACCGGCTCGCCCGCTGCCTCTACCTGAGGCCCACAGGCGCGACTGGCAGCCAAGCCCGAGGTCAACTCCTCTCCATTTCCTGATTGAGTTTCCATTGTTGTCCAGAAACCGTATCCCCCCCCCCTCCTCCGTTTCCCCTTCAGGCTTGACAAGGGGAAGTGTATTGTACCAGGGGTGAGGAAGTGAGGGAGGTACGAGGAGGGTGAGGAGAAGAGATGGAGATCAGGCCGGGGGTCCGCTTTGTCTACCGGGCTCTCCGACACACGCAGGGAAAACTGGAGAAAAGAGGAGGAGAGCAGAAAAAGTTTTTCCCCTCTCGCTCTCGCTCTGCCCTGTAATTACTCACACACACAGAAGCCTGAGTAAACTCCCATGTAGGCTGAGGGAAGCAGAGGGAGATACGAGTCGCAGCTGAAGAGCAGGAGACGAGGAAGAGGAGGAAGAAGAAGATAGTCAGTGAGCTTCAGACCCTGTGTGCACCGGGTCCTTCTGCTGCCAACCTGTCATCCTCCTGATTATTACACAGGATAAAGTCTAAAAAAGCTTAGTCATCATTATGGTTTTCATACTAAATGAATGTTTGAGTCGTATCTTATCGGAGTCAAAGGCAGCAAGCACTCATTTCTTCTTCTGTTGTTTGATGCTTCCTGCAGATTGTCTGAAAGTCTGAACTTTCCACTTTCACTCTGCAAACGGATCAAACTCTGGTTCAGATTGATCCAGACTGAGGCCGAGGCTCCGTTCACGCCTGTTACTCTGGTTCGGATGAAACTGGAAAGTTCAAAAGAAGGTTGGTGTGGAAACGCTGGGAAACATCAGGTCTGGTTGGGAAGGAAAAGCTCATTATTTCTGATTAGACCAAGGAAGCCTCGTAAGAGCTGATCCCTGGTGACCTGCCCTGCAGCCACGATGACTAATGCATTGTTCATTTTCCTCCTGCCACACCAGCACTTCCTCGGGAGTGTTTTCCTGAAAGGAGAACACATGATCTCAGCTTCCTCTGCCTGACTCCCACTTCAGCTGCTTCCTCTCTGATCCCGACTCTCCAGCCTCCGGGACCTGGGTTCCGTCAGCTCGTTTCAAAACGCTCAACCAGTTATTACTCCCATGAGCTGCAGAGGGAGAGCAGGGGTCAAACGATGGGGAGGAGAGTCAGAGCGGCTGACGGAGGAAGACGAAGACGAATGACGGCTTAATTACAGGATCGGGTGGAGAGGGAGACGGCGGAGATATGCTCGTTCACACTCACAATAGATACATCAACACAGAGAGAGGGAGAGCGGCGGAGAGACAATCCAGATAATCCAAACTGAATGAATGAACGGTCATGAGAAATGCATGTGATAGTACTTTGGAGGACAGAGTATCACTCCAGTTATACCAGTGGCAGATGCATTATTCAGATGGAGGCCGAGGTATGTGTGTCACTTTCTGCTGGATCCTGTGTCGGCCGAGGCCGCTCGACTTACACCCAGTCACCTGGACATGAGAAACCAGTTTCCATCACCGTGACCTTTGACCACTAAATTGTCAGGTCATCAAAATCTGTAGAGATTCAATCGAGCCGATCTTAAATCAAGTTCAAGAAAATCATACTTTGTGAGGCCACTGTGACATTGACCTTTGACCTTTGGCTACCAAAATCGAATACGTTAATCCTGGAGTTCAATGCTTGTGCCAATGTGGACGGATTCTCTGGAGACGCTCTGGAGACGCTCTGGAGACGCTCTTGTGGACATCATGTTCACGACAACGGGATGTAGGGTCGGACAAACAGAAAACTCTGTTGAAGAGGCTTAAAAAATCGAATGAAATCAAATAAAAATACATTTTTGTTTTGATTATGCTACTTTGAGTTTCTATTAACTACCCCCCTCCCCCCCCAGTGGTATTTCCTTTCAGCCTCTGAAAAGAGTCAATTTTGGTAGAAAATAGGCCTCAGAGGAGCATCTGCTGGAATAATGGAGCATTAAAGATTTTCGATGTTATGCATTTTGATTTGTTGCCTCGTGAAAACACAAACACACACACACAGACACACACAGAGACACACACTGTTTTAAGTGCAGGGCTATAATTCAGCGTAGCAGCAAACACAAAGCTCCAGAGCGGCTTCGCTTTAATACAACAAGACAATATTTCAGGCCTAGTGGGGCATCAGAGAGACGTCTCACGGAGAAACTGAAACGGCTACAAACACTGTCTGCTTCTATTAAATAAAAGATGTGGCAGCTTCCGTGTTGGTTCCCATGTTGAATTCCTGTCCAGGGTCGCTCGGATCGCTTTTATTTAGAGGACACACTGAAATACCAGCCGTCCCATAAGATAAGAGGACGGGAATAACAGGTCTCATTTCCATTTTGTCCACAGAGGAAGAAAAACACACACACACACATGGTATACTCCAGGAGAGAAGACACTGAATCCTCATAGTGAGGAAGTTTAACACGGCATCTACTTACAAATATGTGCAGCCTGGTTCTGGAAGTGTGGAAATCATATGCTGGCTCATTTATGTCCATCTTTTTCCACTTGAAGGAGTCGTTACTATGGAAACTGTTGCCCTCCGTCAGGGTCTGATGGAGAAATGCATCAGATAAGAGCAGAAGTCAAAACAATAGGTTTTAATGATATATTCCGAGAAGCCCTGGATAAATAGTTTGACAAATAAAACTAATATATAATTGTTACGTGACGTCACCTGACAACCTAACAGGCCAAGATAGAGGCCCCTCGTTATACGGCGAGGGGGCACAAGGGGGCGTGGTTAACTACTGAGCCTCTGTAACTACTGGACAGAAGTGAATCAGCTCAGGGACGATTTCCTGGAACCGACCCGTCACTGTACTTCCCTCCGTTCACTCTGTGATACTTCCTGCTTAGGGTGGAGGCAGCAGTCAGTGAGGATCAGGTTACAGCCTCTCCACTTGCTGGGGCTTCACTTCTCCCTCGTTTCAACAGGTCACCTGATCGGACCGGGGGGTGTAGAGCAGGCACAGTCAGTGAAAACAGAACAAGACACAAAGGCTGCAGGAAGTTTCAGGTGACGATGATGCACAGAGACAATAAAGCTCCTGATGTTGGATGAAGCTACGTCACGATGTATGCAAATGTAATATTATGAACTTCCATATATGGAAATTAAATAAAAACAGTTATTTTTATGTAAGACATTTGTTAAATTGGTGGATTTCATGTTTTCACATATAAAGTATGTCAAACCCATAAATATGTATTCTAATGTATGTATAAAATATACTTTGACATATATACAAAGTGTGCAATAATTTATACCAATAACATATTCATGTGTATAGAAGTGCAATTTACACATATTCATTCACATATGCATAGCGAATATTCATATATGTGATGAAAGTTACATGTGTCTGTTGTATTGTCTTGAGATTGATGATAAAAGACTTAGAGACATATAAGATATGTTTTTGCAATATAGTTTTTCTATGTTTATTGTTTTTATTAACTTATCTTTGTAAATGAGATATTAGATAAAATATTATGATATAGGGGCATATTTGTCACATGTTACATTTCTACATAACATGTCATTTTTTTTTACATCAGGTTGTATTCATATAATTGAGAAATGATGTTGTTGTATGTATTTTCCCTCTTGAGGTGGATATTGTAGCTGTTCTATTTATTATGTTTCCTCTGATCTCTGTGTCTGTGCAGCTTTATTCTCTGTGTATTATTATACAAACTCCTCTGAGGAACTTATGACTTTCTGTGTGTTGTACAAACACTTTCTCTGGATGCTCTGCTGGAGCGGAGGCTGTATTTGGTAAATAGATTGTCTGTCCTTCACTGAACGATGGGGTTGTCGTTGTCCGGGCGGGTGGAGACTTGTCTGGAGGGGTGGAGACTTGCCTGGAGGGGTGGAGACTTGCCTGGAGGGGTGGAGACTTGTCTGGAGGGGTGGAGACTTGCCTGGAGGGGTGGAGACTTGCCTGGAGGGGTGGAGACTTTGAAAGAGACGACAACTCGTCACACCTGCTGCATCAGAACTACATACTATAAAAATACTGAAGTTTCCAATTAAAGAATTAGAGATGATTGAATTTTAACCTGTAGGAAAGACAAATGAACTCATCCTAACTCAGAGAATAATACCAATTGAAATATTTTAAACATTTAAAATCACTTAATACAATTACTGCAAATACATGATAGGATTCATATGTGGGCCAGTACATGGTTAGTGATGCAGCACTTGAATGGATGTGACCCTAAAGTGACCCACATGGCACCAGGTCAGTATTTATATGGCTTAGTTGTGGCCAAGATCTGCCAAACCCCAGAAGTGCTGTATAAATACAGATATTAATATTATTAAGTCTTAATTCTCATCGCTTACCTTCACGTGCCTGTTTTTAGGTTTTCCAAGCCAATGCTGCCATCTGCTGGTCACGACTTGGAAGTACAGCAGAGGAATATTAAAATAAAGGTTTCATTATTTCAATCTAATAAAATATTTTCAAGGGAAAATACTATTAATATTACGTCAGCATAAAATCTAAACTATCTCAGCTTCATCTAGGAAAAGAAACTTGTTTCTACGTTTGTGTTAAAGTTGCAAATGTGGGGGAAATCCACTTAATTGTCCTTAAACAATTAAAAGCATGTTTGTGTGAATTGTGAACAATCAAATATATCTAAATTTACAATGCACGTATTAAAAGTCTTTAAAATGAGACAAATAAACAGTTTGAGATTTGCTAAAAGCAAAAATATGATATAATAAAACAGGTAAAACAGTGGTTTGTTCCCCTGATGGAACAGAAGCACGAGACTCAGACACATTCAGCCATTTATTCCCCCCTGAGTTAAAGCAACTCCCTGAACCCATCCTTTTTGTGTCTGTCTGTCTAACACACACACACGCGCACGCACGCACGCGCACGCACACACACTGGGGTCTGCGGGTCACTGTGCAATGAGACAGCTGAGCCATTCCTCCCAGTCCCTGGGGAAACAATTACAGCGCAGCAGAGGCAGAGGAGTCGGACAGGGGGCTGGGAATTAATGATGGGCTCATGCCCGGCTGCCACTGGCTCATGACTCAAACTGGAGGAGAAGCTCGTACACACAGAGGATGACGCCTCCTGCTGGTAGGTACAAGGCACTGCTGTTTCTCTGTCCTCTCTGATTATCATTAAATATAAAGTTCCTACATGAGAATCATCACACAGATCATAATGCAATTAGAAATAAAGGAGAAGTTAAATCTCTAAAACATCTGGATCAAGTAGATGTTTAACATCACATGTTAATAAAGATGAACTGATTAGATCTAATTAAATATAATCTATCTATCTCTAATATCTAAAGTGCAGTATATGTAGACTTACGACCATCTAGTGGTGAAATTGCAGATTGCAACCAGCTGAACAGAGGAACCTACTTTTTCTTCAGCTGACATTAAAACATGGAAGTCTCTCTTCACAGACAATGTTGAATGAATCTAGATTCAAAATAAAAATATTTATCTGTGAGTGAAAGCTTGAATACAGTTAACGGACTGTTGGGCCTCAACCTACGTATTTCAAAGTTAATATTATTATTTATTGACGGATCCTGTGTGGACGTGTAGTCGTTTCATCCTGAGTCACAAGCCTCAGCTCCGACTGAGAGAAGAACCTGGACGGGACAGAAAACCATTCAATCATATTTTTCATAACGATGAGGAGATTTTATTCCAGAAAACAAACACACACTTTTCCTTATTCGTACCCATTGTTCAGACACACAGTGAAAAAGCCAGACCTCCACCATCCATCTCCTCCCCCACAACCCCCTCCAGCTGCCTCCTCCTCTTCCTCCTCTGATCAACCGCCCCCCCTCATCCACCCACCCCGCTCCCCCCCTCTCCCTCCCTCCCTCTCGTGGCCTGTTGCCATGGAAGCTGATTGGGAGGCTCACTCTCTCTCTCTCCCCGCACGTTGCCACTTCATCCTCGCTGAGGAGAAAACAAAAGCGAGTCGGAGCTCGGCACAAAACCCAAAAATAAAAAATGAACTAAGACAAGACGTTCATCTCAATTTCTTCATTTTCGTGCTTCATTCAAACACAAGAAGAAGAAATGTGAAGCCCCACCACTTCAATACTTTATCTTTGTCCATGTAAACCCAATGCTGAGGATTTAAATTGATTTATTGTCGTTATTTTTCAAACCAAACACGACTGTAATGGGAGAAGTGAACGTTCAGGGTCGAGCATCGCTATAGCAACGATGTTTCCGGTCAAGTGGTTGATCACGTCTGTCTGAAAGCTTTGTTGTGTACATTGGTGTTTTGTGCTATTTGTGTAGTACAAAGACAGCCTGCTTACAATACGGCTAATATTTTCTATATGCGGATTATAAAAAATTACACAAACAGACGGTAAAGACACTGTTTCCATTCAAACATGAAAAGTATATAAACGTCATATTTCCATCATATTAGCTCCGTAATGAGTTGATAAATAACGATGGACGACGCGTCTCCCTCCGTCCAGAAAAGAAGCCAAATGATCCCGTAAACAAACGCTGCCATCTCACGCATTTGGAGACAGAGTCCGTCACAATGTATTTTCCTTTATATGGCATCAAATAAACAACTTTAAGGTTTGGTCCTTCTGTTAACAGCCACCAGGGGGCGATCTGTGTCACATTTAGGGAGCTGTCAGATCTATATACAGTTTAAGCTGCCACCTGGTGGTCATTGTGACAAACTACAACATCTGAATGGAATCGCACATTCAGGCTAAACTCATTTAAAAAGTGGGAATCTGCACAAAGCAGCTTAAATCTTTATAACCTGTTTGTTTGTCTGTTACTGAACAGGATTACATCAATTACAGGATTATTAACTTGTCTTAATTAACTCGATGGGAGTCAGTTGAAGGAGTTCAGGAGAGAACACATTCATCTCTGTGCGGCTGCAGGACTTTTAAAAACGTTCTTCAACATCGTGAGACATCGTCGTTGATTTCTCAGAAAATAACTCATGGAACCTGATGAGAAGTTCACCTGTGTGTGGGTGGAATTAGTAGTGGATACAAATAAAAAATGGAATCAGTTAATGGTTTCATGAGGGGACTGTCCGGCCGCAACTACTCTGAGGACAATAGCTGTTGGTCATGTTCAGAGGAGGAGGAGGAGGAGGAGGAGGAGGAGGAGGAGGAGGCCTTCGTGGGCCGATGAAGGCCGAACTGAAATGAAATGGACAGTTCTCACCTTTCACCCGGGACACCACGCTCCACCCGGCGGATCCTTGGATATGATGCAGCCGGTCTTCAACCTCACAGACAGTGAGGTCATGGTGTGAGACCTTCAGCCCATAAGGAAATGCACAGAGAATAAAAATGAGGCAGCAATTTGATTTATATTCTGTCCTTTTCTAACTTCATGACGTCATTATAACATGATGGGATTGTCTGATCATTATCTGCTAAAAACTGTGTCTCTAGTATTATATGTGGAGACATCTTGGAAAATGTGTTTTTTTGCCCTTATTTTTCAACTTTGACACAAATCAATATTCCCATAAACTCTGGTGAAAACAGACAGGGATGAACTTGTCTATTAATTCGAATTTGAACATATTTATAATGTAGATATAAAATACAACATAACTATTAAATGAATGCATCACATGGATATTTGCTTTAAAACCTTATTCCTCAAACAGCTCTGTAAAAGTGACCTGTTTCTGTACTTTATGTATTTATTCTCTCATATCGGCCTCATGTGTGTTTTGTTTACTTTCATACACAAACCAACAGTGAAGATGATAGATTTCCATCATTGTCTCATTTTCCTCGGATCCCATTCGCTCTGCTATGGAGTTAAATTTCAAATTAGCTTTGAGAATTTTGTCTTAAGACGCCACAAGTCCTTTTGAGTTAAAAACACACTGCAAATATATCAGAGTAAGAAATTACACGTAATTGGGAGAAACTCGTGGCTTCATACTTGATATGAGAGTTAATGATCCTCTGGAGAGAAGGCAGAATCTACACTTTCCACCCCCACCCCTTCACATCCACCAGCACATCTACACCCTCCCCTCTCTCTCTTTCTCTCTCTCTCTCTCTCTCTCTCTCTGTGATCTCCAAGGGCTCGCTTCACCTCAGTCAAGCTCCAGCGCTCCAGCCGGCAGCAGCATCGGGCTAACAAGTCTTTGTGAGGAGAGAGAGAGAGAGAGAGGGAGGGAGAGAGAGAAGACAGGAAGAGGAAGGGAGGAGGGGGTGCAGATGGTGAGAGAGCCGACAGCCTGAGCATAGGATGAGGGTGCACAGGGAGAAAGCATAAGATAGACAGAGGCAGAAGTGCTCAGTGCTGCACAATAGTGCCAGAGGCTGCTGGAGAGAGAGAGAGAGAGAAAGAGAGAGACAGAGAGAGAGAGAGAGAGAGAGAGAGAGAGAGAGAGAGAGAGAGAGAGAGAGAGAGAGAGAGAGAGAGAGAGAGAGAGAGAGAGAGAGAGAGAGAGAGAGAGGGAGGAGAGCGAGAGCGAGAGCGAGGGAGAGTCAGGCATCATGGCAGCGCTCACTGCATCATCACGACACATGGGGATGTTTGGCTGCTGCTGCTGGTGAACACCGTGTGATGCAGAGGAGTGACTCGAGGACTTCCTGGAAACCAGAGGCGAGCCGAGGAAACAGGTCAGTGACGGTCAAAGGTAGAGAGAGGGAGAGGGAGAGGGAGAGGGAGAGGGAGAGGGAGAGGAGGGGGGTTCATCCCAGCACAGGGGGGTGAAGGGGATTTAAATGAGTCAATGAGAAATCCCCCAGTTAGTGTTTGGGACGTGGACATGCATGGGGAGTGGGAGGCTGCGTGTGCGTTCAGACACATGAGTGGTTGTGTGTGTGTGTAGTGTCTCTTCCTGTTTCTACTGATTCTCCCTGCAAAGCAATGAGCAGGACTGAACAACCTCAGAGGAAATAATAAAGAAAAACTGAAATAAGAGGGTGAGACATTCGAATGAAGGTGTTTGGTAATGAGGAGCTGCACAGGAGGGAAGTGTGTGTGTGGCAGTGTGGGTAGTAGGAGAGGGAGCAGGGAGACAAAGCCAGTCAGAGAGGAGAAGCTTGGCCCAGCATCCAGCTCTGCTGCATATGATGTAATCCTCCACCAGTCCAAGCAGTCAGCTCAACACTTTCAACAATTCTGAAATTGAAGTATCAACAAACTGCGGAGGGCTTGGTAACACTCACACTTCCCAGTATGTGCGAGGGTTTACAGCAACCAATGGGAAAGGAGAATAAACAACATTAACACGTCTCAGATTTGTTCTCTTCATTTGAACGACACTTAATTCTCGAGGATGAAGTTCTGCAGGAAACATCCTGAAGTTTAGAATCTTTCCTTCTGAGCTTGTTTCAGTTTGAGCCTTAAAACCACAAGATCCCCTCGTTTCCTCCAGCCACTCACTGGGAGTCCACTACAGAGGTTTAGATTAAGTCCTGCATAATCGAGTGGTTGTGTGGTAAAGCCGAGCGATGGATGGAATTGGCTCAACGTTAATCTTGACCCCTGAGGGGGAAGATTCCAGCTTCCTGTCTCTTCAGGCCTGAGAGTGACTGGGCTGGTTTAAACCTGGTTAAAGAATCTGTTACACATAAAAATACACATTAATTATGATTTTCTAGCTTATTTTAACCAGATTGCATTGGTTCCGTCTGCAGTAAAATGGGGTTTTGATGAACCTAAAAATTACAAACTCTTTACTCCACTTTGCAATATGTGTGATTCATAAAGTAGATTCTCTTACCACAGTTTTTAAAGTTTGCCAACTTAGTCTCAAAAGCCTGAAAAAGAAGCCGGAGGTATCTTGCATCACCTGGATTATATGATTCTGTGGTTATCCATGAACCTGTGGTCTGTGCAGGTGTGACGAGTGGGAGGAGCCACAGGATGAGTGGGATTCTGAAGAGGAAGCTGGAGGAGGGTCCCGCCCCCTTCCTCTCGCTGCAGGGCTCCGAGGACGATGAGGTTTCCTGCAGCGACAGCGGCAACAGCAGCGACAGCCTCAACCACCCGGTTCCCTCTGGGCTGCTGGACTGTAAGAGCACTTCAACACAAGTCACCACAAGTCACCACATCACCACAAGTCACCAGAAGTTACCACACGTCACCACAAGTCACCACACGTCACCACATGTCACCACAAGTCACAAGTCACCACCGTAAATGTATCAGTGAACAAGACAACTCACTCTTTAGTGTCCATTGCAGCAGTCATTGTGTGTAATTCATTTCATAATCAATTTATATGGCATCAAACGTTTTGCATTCAAGATTTAAATGGTGAGGATTTAACTGATAGAAATCTTTTCATTACATATTTAGTGGTTCTATTTGCCTGAGTATCAAGAGTAGAGTTAGTTTCACCTCTCAATTCCAATAGGATACAAGTCATCTTTTATATACACACACACACGTGTGAAATCCTTTGAGGATCTATTGTGGGACGACTCTTCTTTTCTTTGTACAATGCATCAGAATATTTCCCTAGAACCTGATCACACTGCAGATGTGACATTGTTGTCGTCTCTTGACTGTTCCCATTGTGTTCATGATTAACTGGGGTGACTGGGTTATTTGATTCTGGCAAGACAGAACAATATCATCTTAGTTTATTAGGTTTATGATGTATAATTATGAAACAGGTTTAGCTCGACCCAGACCTTTAATAAAAGATAATCGACAATTAAAGTCCAGACCCGACTCTGTGTTTCTGTTCCAGCTTCTCTGCAGCAGCACCCAAAGCGACTCCGGGGCCGCAACGTGCACTTTGAGAGCGTGACGGTCTACTACTTCAACCGGCGGCAGGGCTTCACCAGCGTGCCCACGCAGGGCGGCAGCACCCTGGGGATGTCTCCACGCCACAGCGGGGTGAAGCGCTTCACCCTCAGGGAGTTCGCCCTGGAGCAGAAGAGGAGCCACCGCATCATGCTGAGGGATCATCTCAAGGAGGAGAAGCTCAACGCCATCAAACTCAAAGTCCGTGGGACAACTGACTCTTAAAAAGTTCCATTACCTAATTTCTTATCCATGATTTCTCCTTCATCAAAGCCTATTTGCTTTAAGAGTAACTTGCTAAATAGGACAGTAATAGAATAAAGGAATAAAATATAGTGTTTAGTTTTCTCTGCATGTGATTATCCTGAACGATCTAATATTTGTCCATTAAAAAGACTTTTCATAAATCTCCTCTTTCCCCAGATGACAAAGAACGGCACTGTTTCATCCGTGGAGGCCGACACCCTCACACTCGACGACATCTCTGAGGACGACCTGGACGTGGACAACACTGAGGTGGACGATTATTTCTTCCTCCAGCCTCTGACCACCAGGAGGCGCCGCACCCTCCTCCGGTCCTCGGGCGTCCGACGCATCGACGTGGAGGAGAAGCACGAGCTGCGTTCCCTCCGCGTGTCCCGGGAGGAGTGTGGCTGCCGGTGCCGTGGGATATGTGACCCTGAGACGTGTGCTTGCAGCCTGGCCGGCATTAAGTGCCAGGTAAATGGAACTGTGGTGAGGCCCATCTATAATACTCAAGTGTGTTCACGTCTGTCTGAAGAACTGAAATCAATATTCATTTGTTCTTATTCGGTCAAAAGTCCTGTTAGGAAATGTAGGAATTTTGGTTATTCTAGGGTTCTGACTTAAATCCATACTGGTGCTACCCTTGTGGTCACGACCTTTGACCTTTACATTTTCTTTCACGAGCTGTGACGTGTGTCCACATCCTAACAACAAGCTCCTGAGTTCAGAAATACTAATTCAACATCACTATATGCACACAGCTGCATTATAGGTCATACATCCAGCCTCCTCCATGTCAGCACATGGGACATGGTGCAAACTGTAAACTGCAGTGCATGGTGTCACACCACAGAAAGTGATATTTTAGTTTTACCTCTTCTACCAGAGAGTTATGGATTATTTAATTTATCTTCCATCAATTCAAATTCTAGATTTTCGGGGGATTGACCACATGAAGTTCTTCTGCATCAAGACGTATGAAAATATTAGAGAAACCAAATCTAGATTGTGCATCTTTCTGGTCAAACAGTAGCAGCCCTGGTTGTGTTGACCTGTTCCTTCAGTCCCACACCCAGTCACTGACTCAGGATCTGTGTCCCCAGGTGGACCGCATGTCCTTTCCATGCGGCTGCAGCAAAGACGGCTGCAGCAACGCCACAGGACGCCTGGAGTTCAACCCGGTCCGGGTGCGCACCCACTTCCTGCACACCATCATGAAGCTGGAGCTGGAGAAGAGCCGCGACGAGCAGCATCAGCAGCAGCAGCCGGAGCAGCAGCTTGTAACCAATGGCAACGGTTACCATGGAGACTCCTCCTTGGTCCAGCAGCAGCAGCAGCCGAACCTGCAGTTTCCACTGATGAGCGCCACGCCACACATTCCCATCATGCACCTCCAAAACACAGGCGACGCGGATTTACATCTAGATGAGGAGGAGGAGGAAGAAGAGGAGGAGGAGGAGGAAGACGAGGAAGAGGATGAAGATGACGAAGCGTATGAGGAAGACGAGGACGGCAGCAGTATGTGCAGCGGGCTGTCAGACTGCAGCACGCACAGCTTGGAAACAATCGACCCCGAGGATGGAGAAGAGGACGAGGAGGATGAGGAAGACGAGGAGGACGAGGAGGATGAGGAAGAGGAGGAGGAAGACTGGGAGTGTTCACTACCTCCGCCCTACTCTGTCCCACTTCCTTCTGTGATGAGTTACTCCAACAACAACACACTCATGGGCCTCGGTAACCCCTTCCACAGCACCCCCCCCATGCAGCAGTATCAGATGGACGGCTCTGTGAAGGACACCACCCTCCCCACCCTCCCCACCCTCCTCACCCTCCCCACAGTGGAAACAGCACTCGAGGCCGAAAGAAACTCTGAGCCCCACTGCCGAACGTTCCCAGGCCCCACAGAGTCCCTGACGCTCCAGACCCGTTCACATGTAGACACCCGTGAGTCGAGCGCCGCAGCCAATGAGCGGCCGCGCTCCACAGACCTCCAGAACGGTCCAGACGACCATGACTCACACACTGAGGCTGTGGAGCAGACAGGGCAGGAAATAAGAGAGCCATTACAGGAGCGGCTGAACGAGCAGGGAGCCGAGCCCGGTGAACAGACAGACGCGTCGTGCTCACAGAGCGCCTGATGATTCAGACCCTTCAGAGAGGGGGCGCTTGTTATTTGGAATCTTTATTCAAGAATTGTGACCTTCCAGCGTCAGAGGGTTATTCTTGATAAGTGCACTTCCAAAGACAGAGGGTGATCTCATTCTAGCTCAGTTAGTCTGGAAACCTTTTCAAGATCAACTGGCCAATAATAAAACATTGTTTCTGTATCTTACCTGTAACTACATGAAGTGTCACTTCTGCCTTCTTCCGAAGTCTTTGATTATTACAGCATGTTTTCTGGATGTGGGGCGTCAGTGACTGATCCATGAGATTGTGAGGTGCCCGTATCGTTTCACTATTCCCCATCGTGCTGGTGTGTCTCCCCGCTGCTAGCCGTTCTGGAATGCCTGTCTGTATCGCATGTGTTCTGTTCGGACTCTCAAAACACAAACTGTAAAATGATAAACGATGTCACTGGCAAAACAACAGCATTCGTATTAATGATGGACAACCCAGTGGACACGAGTTGTGTTTTTGTTGCTGTTGTGTGCTCAGTTTTTATCCACGCTCGCAGTGTAGCGGTCTATCGCATGGATGCTTTAGATTTGGTTTAGAAATGTATGTTCTCCGCAGGAGGTATTTCATTAACGTATCAATAAATATTTTTATATTAACAAGGCATGACATGGAGTGATGATTCTTACACATGTCCACCGTGTTTCTATATCTGCTGCCGACTGTTTCCATCAGTGTTTGTTTACGCAGCTTCTCCTGCCTGCAGCCCCTGGAGGTATGACTAATTGCAAACTTGACTTTGTCATCTAGAGAAATCATCACGCTATGATTTCACTGTGTCCAATATTTCCAATTAAATACCTGCAACATTCCCACTTGCCTCAGAATCGCTTTACATTCCAAATTAAGACAATAAACAGCGACAAATCACGACTTCAAAGATACTAAACTTCTGTTTCACGTAAGGTGTCATTACATCTCCTGCATGAATCAGTTTTTAATAACTCTACCACTGCCGATATGAACATCAATCATTCTGTGCCTCCTCTAAATAACACCACAATCATCACATTGTTGTGTCAATCGAGCTTAGACTCGTGTGTGTATAAAATCTACTTAATAATCCACTTAAGGAAAAGAGACAAATCCTCCAATGTGCTGTATTTTATTTTTCCACCATCAGATGGCGCCTGCTGCTCAACATCTGACTTCATCTTCCCTCTGACGTGTCTGGGCACGAGGGGGTTAAATAAAAAAAAATGTATTGTCTGACGTCAGTAAATTAGTTGATGACATGATTTCTGCCTCACGTCAATCTGTGACATTGCTTTTGTTCAGTCGTCAAACGAACGCAGTCTTTTTCTGTCACTGAAACCGAGGATGGTGTGATGATCCTCTGACGTCCACACACACACCTGTACTGTTCTGTCCCTGTTATCTCAATCTGATTCCCCCCCGAGCCCCCACTCGCCTCACATCCTCTAGAGAGCGCTGCAGAGTTAATAACACTGTGACCAGACCTGCTCCCCACACGTATAGAGACGTACTTTCATGGCTCATTTCATAACCACACAACAAACACAGCAGGTGCCGGCCACAGACTGAATGTACCTACAGACGAGAGTGTGCAGCTGCAACGTGCAGTTACACTCTGCACGTGGAACATAATCAGGAACACAAGGTCAACGTTTGACCTCCGCCTCTTCTTATGTAACCCAACCATTAAGTGTTGGGGGTGCAGCAGGAGGGGAATGCCCGCCCCAGCAAGGTATTGTGGGTAAAGTGAGCCCAGAGACGCCGCTGATCAATCACAGACACAGAGAGCTGTGATGTGAGGTTGCCAGGCAACAGGCTGGGAGAAGCAGGCACAGGAGCAGCAAAGTGCTCAGAGGGGGGAGGAGGAGGAGGGGGGGTGGGGCTGATGGGTGGGGATAGTCTCGGCTTTTTCACCTCCGACTTCCTCCCTCCCAGCACCACCTCCTCCTGTGTGCTGGATGTGGACGAGACGCTAGAGACTCGAAAAACTGACCAGGACGCGTTTAAGCAAACACTGAATTTGTTCCAATGTTAATGTATAGAGTCGGTTTAAAGGACAAACTGTCCATTTTACACATTTTAACATAATTACATCCTCCAGAGGAAGATAAGCTCATTCTCTCCTGGATCTAAAAAAAACCACTGTATTTCAAGATGACATCTAAAGTATAGGTCTTATGGGACATGGATCAAACTGCTCAATTTCCCAGTTAGATTGGTCATAATTAGTAATTTGATGCAATTAAAACGGGATGAAACGCAAACGTGGAGCAGGTGAAAGGTGGGCTGAAGCCATGACCCAGTCAAGCCCCCTCAGGGATTATAGTGGGCTATATTTTTTATTTAATAATACATGTATAAATAAAGTATTCTTAAAAGTGAATAACCACACAGCGACTTGTTGAATATATAATAAATTCACTTCTTTTCATTTTGCTTTTTCATGCGTTTGTGTTGTGGCTGCACTGGAGCTGTCCGGTGCTGAAATCGGTTTGTGACATTTTCTACTGGTCACAAATAGTTTGTTGATTAAACTTTGGCCAAATTGAATTAGAAAACAATATCTTTATCACAACTTAACATTAAGACTGAAGATAACACTCCTAAGCTATTAAAATAAATACTTATTTTTTCATTGCTCCAGCCACTTTATCTCCTCAAGCAGATTTCAGGATCTTTTCTTCTGAACATAATTTGTAAAGGTGCATCAGCTGAGACGGACTCACATGGGCGGGACCTCCCTCCCGTGGCTCCACCCCTCCTGCACAGACTCTGGCTCCAAATTACGTCATTGACGCAACATGGCTATCGTGGCTGCTCTTCTGGATGCTGGGAGGAAGTGAATCTTTATTTACAGTCTACGATTCAAAACAGTCAGTCTGCCGAGCCTCTTACCTCTTCACATCATCTCCTGCAGCACGAGCTCTCTCCTTCAGAATGAATGCATCCTGCATGCAAAGTACACTTCCCAAAATTACTTTTATTTTGGAAATCTAGATTAGTCTTTTCTTGCCACAACTTTGGATAAAACAAAAGAAAAAAATATATAGATATCACTTGTCACATTTAGCAAATTACAGTTTAGTGTAACATGTACTTGAACCACATGATCCTGTTCAATTGACCAAAGTTCCAATAAACAAGCCTTTACAAAAAATATGTCCTTTATTCTTTTGGCTTTAAAATGATATGACCACATGAGCAGACAGGAGTCACTTGCATGCAGTTCACTGAAAACACTACAAGCGCATTGAGAGATGGCTACTGATGGCTTCATGGTTTGTATCTACAGAGATGGGACCAAACATGTGTGTTACAGTGCAGGGGAAAAAAAGAAAAACACCTGGAGGACATAACGTAAATCAGATGGACTCATACCTACAGTAAAAACAATCTTTATAATATGATATTTGCCCAAACAGAAGGAAGCCTCAAACTCAAGGACATCATCGAAAGGTTAGGACTGGGAACGATGGGGAAAAGCCAACATGACCAGGGAGCGCCTGGACAAGGTGGGACCGTCCCAAGA
The DNA here is from genome assembly GCA_038501795.1 of Pseudopleuronectes americanus. Lineage (NCBI taxonomy): Eukaryota > Metazoa > Chordata > Actinopteri > Pleuronectiformes > Pleuronectidae > Pseudopleuronectes > Pseudopleuronectes americanus. The sequence continues at coordinate 7,900,208 of CM076739.1, read as the reverse complement.
GAGAGTTAACAAGAGCTGACCTATGGGACTAGATCCTTTCTGGATCTCTTTCTAGCTAAGGGACGTCTACGACCCCCTTCACATCCTCGTGAACCTGCACAGCTGGGGAAGAAGAGGCAGCCCTGATGAGCAAGCTCTGTGGGCAACATGATGTCTCCGACCCAGGGCAGATACGTGTGGAGCCACGGCAAAGTAAAGTCTGTGCTCACTGACATTCTAGAGCAGGAGAGAACCGGGAAACATCAACTCAAGAGCAAAAGATGCCTCCAGTTTCCAGATGTCATCAAGATGAAGTCCTGTTTTCCACTGAAGGAGAGAAAACCATCCAAGTGGAGCTGACTGTGAGGTCGGCGGCAGGGCTGTACCTGGGGGAGCAACCGTCTGATGACGTGACTTCCTGTCCAAGGCTGCCCTCATCACGTAATGACAGACGTTTGAAGTTTCGCAACTGCAGCAGAACATAAACAACACTCGCATACAAACACAGTCAGGTGCAGACTTTCTCTCCCACACACACACTTACATGTGGTGTTACATAGCAGTGGGGGATAGAAAGTGCTCCTACATATACTGCGGGCCCAGATATTATTTACAGTACAAAAACAACATGAACTTCAAACAAACAAGTTGTGACATTATAACCTTCATATGAGAAGTTAGAGATCGCCGTTGTTCCATTTTTAGTATATTTTATCAGTCGGTGAGAAGGGACACTGCAATACAACAGAGGATGAAATGATCACACGTGCGCGTCACCTCCAGGAAATCATTCCGACCTTTTAGGGAAACGTACGGATTGGTCGTGGAGAGTTGGATGAGGAGATTGATGCTGTTCTCGTGTTTGTATCGTAGATAAAGCTGAAGAGGAAAACAACCGGTTCACTGCAAAGCTGAAAAAACTGATTCTAATGCCCAGAAATGATCATGTCGCTTCTGCTTAGTTCAGTAAAGAACTCAAATGTCAAGGTTTACCGGGGGTTGAGGTATCAGCCGAAGATCCTCCATCTCCTGTACTTTCATTTTACTTGACCATATATGTACGTAAAAGCACAAAAGCCAACTGCGATCGTTGCTGCTATGACGATGGTGTCAGTGCTAAGTGTTGGGGACAGCCACCATCACATGTGAGTCCAGTGTTGAAGCTCAGCTCTGCAGCCTTCATCTATGAGAAGAGTCAGAATCTTGCGATGAGCATGAATGAGCCTTTCCGGACGCCAGAAGCTACATTGATGAAATCTTCTCATCTCACTTTCGCAACAACGAAACCAGACTCGTTTCCCTGAAGGTCAAACATGTCTCTCATTCCTTCTGCTTGCATACATTCAGCTTCTCTGAATCTAGAGACTTGTGTGTTTCATATTGAAATGGGGGAGATGACAAAAGCACAAAACAGATTTGAACAATCAGCAGAGTGTGTGTGTGTGTGTGTGTGTATTTGTCCTTTGCACTTGATCTAGCGTTGACGTGGTCCTGACCCTGCATCGCAGCAGCTTCACGTTGCTGTCGTAGTTTCCAGTATCGACTTGTTCTTTCCATGGGGATTTTACAACAGTGAAAGCAGTACACACTTTCTCACGATAAAGACACAAAACAGTAGAAAACATTCTTTCTCATAAAAAAGGAAAATCTTAAAACCAGAAGAAAACAAACAAGAAAATGCAGAGTACTTGTTAAGTGATACAGCTATTGTTAAATTCAAGACACTGGTTTTATATTAGTAGCAGCAGCACTAGCTACAGACAACTCAACAGGACACTCAAGTGTGTTAGATAGTAACAACAACCAATAGGAAAATCACAAGCGATTTGCAGAGAGGCTTCTCCATGTTCCACTCGACTCTGGCAGCGTCTGCTGGATCATTCATATCCACATCTCTGCTCTGAGAGAACCCATCACACCACACTCTGATTCTTAGGCCTCCCTGGCGGAGCTTTCCTCCACTATCCACACACAAGCGTAGGTCTACCCACCTGCCCTCAGAAGCTGTAAACACATTTCTCTCATGTCTCTGATTTGAATGTTTTGTTCCTTTTTAAAAAAGAAAGTCTATTTCTTTCGTTCTTTCGAGTCTTTTCCTTTGTTGTCCTTCTCCCTGTTCTCCTTCTCGTATTTGTCCTTGTCCGATTTCGTCACGCTGTTGTAGGAGGGCGGGGAGGCCGTGGACGGAGTCATGTCCGTTTTGTCCGAGGTGGAGTTCTCAGTGAACTTGCTGATCATCATCACGTCCTTGTCGGGGTCGCGGATGCCCTCCTTCAGCTTCTCCTTGTAGAGGGTGGAGGCCTTCTTCATGGCCAATCGGATCATGTAGTGGCGGAAGGCTCTCTGGATAATGACGGCCGACATGTCCTCTTGCTTGCGGCGCAGGGTGGTGGTGATGGGCTCGTAGGACACCTTGGAGGGGTTGGAGGCCATGAAGCGCTCCTCCATCTGCCCGCGCAGCACGTCCATCTCGCCGCCTTCGCCCAGCACGCGCTTGGTGAAGGCGAACAGGATGTCGAGACAGTGGATCCGCTCGCCACTCACCATCGGCAGATCCATGGAGATGAGATGGATCATGTTGGGCTTGGGCATGCGCAGCGGCGGGTCCAGAGCGTCTGCAAAGTCAGAGAGCTTGCTGTACTCCATGAACTGAGTGGCGCCCGGGTCGAAGCGCTCCCACACCTCGTAGAACATCTCAAAGTCGTCCTCGCTCAGCGGCTCGGCGCTCTCCTCCGTGGCCACGCTGAAGTTCTCCAAGATGACGGCGATGTACATGTTGACCACGATGAGAAAGCAGATGATGATGTAGCTGACGAAGAAGAAGATGGCCACCGACGGGTTGCCGCAGTTGCCTCTGTAAGAGTTGCCCGGGTGCTCCATGCGGCTGTCGCAGTCCGGCTCCCGTTTGTTCAGGATGGGCGCCAGGAGGCTGTCCCACCCGCCTGAGGTGGTGATCTGGAACAAACAGATCATACTGTTCCCGAAGGTCTCGAAATTGAACATGTCGTCGATTCCTGATTCCCGCTTGACATAGGCGAAGTTAGACATCCCGAAGATGGCGTAGATGAACATGACGAGGAAGAGGAGGAGGCCGATGTTGAACAGGGCGGGGAGCGACATCATCAGGGCGAAGAGGAGTGTCCGGATGCCCTTGGCGCCTTTGATGAGACGGAGGATTCGACCTATCCTGGCCAGACGGATCACTCGGAACAGCGTCGGGGACACAAAGTATTTCTCGATAACTTCGGATAAAAACATTCCTGTAGAAGCAAAAATAAAACAAACACATTTAGAACAAAATGTCACTGCAACTCCACCCGAGAGCAAAGACGCCTTCAAATATGTCCTCACCCACGATGGACAGGATCACCACAACAAAGTCAAATATGTTCCAGCCAATCGTGAAGTAATAGTGACGCAGGGAGATCATCTTGAGCATGCTCTCCGCCGTGAAGAGCATGATGAAGACCATGTTGATCCGGTAGAGGATGTCGTCCATCTCCTTGGTCTGGTCGTCTGTCTCCACCATCATGGTCACCATGTTGAGGCAGATGAGGATCATGATGACGATGTCGAACGCCTGCTTGGTGATGCAGTCGAACACGCAGCCTTGGAAAGCGTTCTGAGGGAAGAGGAGGAGATGTTACACCTGGTCCAAGAAGTGACAGCCGAGCGGAGCGTGAAATCTGAGTGTGTCGGCTCTTACTGTCGGCCGAGGGATCGGTTTCTGTGGTTTCTTGGAGCCCAGCTTCTTCATGGCGTTGTAGTACTTCTTCTGTTCTTCAGTCATGAAAATGTCCTGACCTCCAAAGTAAAGGGGGAACAGAAGAACTTGGTTATAACCGTGAACGACAAAGCAAAGTGAAGCAGTTTCTTGATTATGTGTTGAATGGAATGAAGTAAGTTTGCAGGCAGGATCTGTGTCCTGGTACATTTTGTTCCTGCTCAAAAATCCTAAATGGGAATAAATCCTGCTGCAGGTGAAATGTATTCAATTCACCTTATTTATCCAGATGAGACTTTCTGCTTCACGATGGAGCAGAATAACGTCAGTAATAATGTTTTTCTTTGAGCCGGCACGGTCGCTGTGCTCTCATTAATCAAAGACATGACTTCCCCTGCTCAGTATCACACTCTGAGTGCAAGATGCATGTCTGGAGGGAAGACTGGTGTCACCGCTCAACAACCATCTGTGTGCTGCCGTGGCTGTGGGGCTGCTGCAGCACACCAACTGATGCAGTGTCTCAGTCTCTCAGTCAGTCAGTCAAGTCTTCCCCGGCGGCGGCAGCGACTCGCAAACCCGCCCCCCACACCTCTCTCTCTCTCCGCCTCTCACCCTCCTCCCCCTGCGCTCCCTACTCTTGGGCGTTGCCAATCCTGCTCGTTAGCACTCGGTTGAACGGAGGGCAGATTTCCAAACTGTGTTCTCTTTGACACTGCGTGTGTGTGTGTGTGTGTGTAGGCAGAGTGTTTCTCAGGGAGTCACGCAGCCTCAGTAATCCTCAGCAGGGTGAGGGTCGACAAAGTGCTCCAGATAATGATTATTCTGCAGCTCAGTTCTTTCTTGAACACAGCTGGAGATCTGCTTTGGATAAATCGAGGCTTCTTCTTCCAGACCTTAACTGAGATTTCATGTTCAATTTGAAATGTCACAGCTACAATTACGACTGGGAAACATGTTCAAGTATATAACAAAAATATTTCTGCAGGATGTTTTAAAAATATCTGTATATAAAAGTAGGAGCATACCAATAACTAAGTATCGGATGTGGTGGGACTGATAATTTAAATGTCAAGTTAACAGAAATGGAGAAAGTTACTCAATGCAACTCATCTTTTTCTTCTGCTGGTTGAAGTTGTCGATGATGACACCAATGAACAGGTTGAGGGTGAAGAAGGAGCCGAAGATGATGAAGATGACAAAGTACAGGTACATGTACAGGTTCACTTCATATTTGGGCTGATCTTCCACCTGTAAAAAGGCAGATACATTAAATATGTAGAGCTCTGCTGATTGTGCATCTGGTTGTTCAGTCTGACATAGAAGTGTCTTACGTCTCGAGAGTCCACGGCTGCGTACATGATGTCCATCCAACCTTTAAACGTTGCCTAGGAGGAGATGAGGAAAAGTTAAAGCTGCTTGATTAACATGTAGAGAAGTTGTTTGGCAAAAGAGGGGATTTCATCAATTTTGAGGAACTTCTCTCAGGGGAGTGGGACGGAGACCAGAATGTAATAAAATATCTTACTCTTAAACTCAGGGAGTAAATGATGTGTTAGTGCTGCCAACCTTTGCTGAAACTCACCACTTGCAGCAGAGCCAGGTACCCGGCCCCCACGTTGTCAAAGTTGATTTTGACGTTCTTCCAGCGGCCGCTGTCGTTGAGCAGGTTCAGGCACTCCGTCTTGTTGTTGACGATGTGGATGGGGAAGACCTCGTCCGAGGTGGTGTTGACGCAGTAGTAGTACTTCCCCGCGAACAGGTTGACGCCCATGATGCTGAAGATGAGCCAGAAGATGAGGCAGACCAGCAGCACGTTCATGATGGAGGGGATGGCGCCCAGTAGCGCGTTCACCACGACCTGGAGAGGTCAAAGCACACAGCCTCAGCTCTCCTGTCCACGTCTGATTTTGGATAAGTGGCCATGACAATCATATTCAGAGCTGTGTTTAATATGTTACGTGTGCACATGTGAAGCTCTTACCACCATGCACGTCTACAGAGAGAATTGACAACATGACAGTTGGAAAGAAGAGAGTGGAGAGGTGAGAATGTTTACATTTCACAGGTAAGAAAGCAAAGAAACTGAAAAAAACCTTAGAGAGGCGGGATGAAGTCACAACATTTTGTTTGACTGCAAATGAAAAAAGACACACAACAAAGAAAAACATTACAGGTCAAAGGCACAACACGAGCAACGTCAGAGAACAGCAGAGTTCAGTAATCCAGTGACACGATGCGAAGAGTCATGCAGAGAGAGAGAAGTACAAGAGCAGGATCTGAAGGAAGAGATAACTCTACAGGAGTCAGAACAGGCGGGCAGTCTAAAGAACAATGCTTCTGTCCGACTTGTGTCACATGTTCACCTGCATTCTACGCCTGGAAATATTAATTATACTGCAGAGCTCCACACACATCAACTCCCAGGATGAAGACAAACCATAGTCTTCTTAATAAGACTACTAAGTAAGTACTAATCTACCGCCCGTTAGCTTGTTTGTAGAATAAAACTAATTACAAGTGGCTGTTAATCCTCGTTCTCTTACCCTCATGCCCTCAAACCGAGACAGGGCCCTCAGGGGCCGGAGGGCTCGTAGCGTCCTCAGAGATTTGATAGCGGTTAGCTCAGAGTAGCCCATAGCGTTGGCTACGAGGCTCACCAGGGACACCTGAGAGGAGAGAATGTCAGAGATGAGCGAGGTGAAAGGTGAGACTTGAAAGAAAGGTTCCTCTGCAAAGTGCCGGCCTCATAAGAGGCTGTATTTACCATGAATAATTCTAAGCATTACAGACATCATGGAGCTTTTAAAATGAATCACAGCACATGTACAACCACTGTGATGAAGATTTCCATAACATGAATCCATCCAACAATATACATACATCTACAATGATGAAGTCGAGCCAGCACCAGGCGTTGGTGAAGTACTTGACGAAGCCGTATGCCACCCACTTCAGCAGCATCTCCAGGATGAAGACGTAAGTGAAGACCTTGTCTGAGTACTCCAGCATCGTCTTGATGGTCCTCCGCTGCTCGATGTAAATGTCCTCGAAGGCCTGAGCAAAGGGGACGACACCACAAGGTGTGAACTCTCGGACATCAACATGCATCGTGTGTTAAATAAGCACAAGCAGTCAACTATGAATACACATCAACGTTTGCTCACCAGCGCCCCACTGCTGAGCAGGATCATAAATATGATGAAGGACTCAAACCAGTTGTGCTCCACTATGATGAAGCAAGTCTTCCTCAGATTCCACCATTTCTTATAATTGTCGTTATCCTCGTTGATCTGGCAGCACTGGAACCTGCTCACACAGCCTGTGGGCAGAGGAGTGACCAGGTTCATTACAACACTGCACAACAGGAGAGTTTAGGCCTTTTAATGATGTGTTTTCATTTGTTTTTAACATCAGGTTTTTATTATTTATTTTCATAATAATATGAAACAAAGTGAATGGAAATAAAAAGTGAACATAGCATTTTCCACTGCTCACAAATATAATGCAGAGCAATATAAGCACAACTACTAAATAATAATCCTATTTGTGACATTCCCAACATAAGGTGAATGCTCCGCCTCCAGTATCTTATCACCAAGCCACAAAAATACGTGTTTATTTAACGTTTCATTCATTCATGACTGAAGAGCTGTTTGCACAGTCAGAGTTGTGCTGGAGCTGTGGCGGATAAAATGTCAGGTTACATTTCAAACCAAGAGAATCCCACAGTCTACTTCTCTTTCTGTCCTGCTGAGCATTAGCATTCACTGTCATTCAGCACACGGGTGCTGAGCACAAGCAGTTAATGCAATTTACTCCACGTCTTGAAATGTGCTGCTGAAGTGTTTCCTCTCCCACCTCTCTTGCGCTGGCCCACTTTCCCCCGTCTACCCATCATCCTCTCTGCCCGTCCCCCTCACCCTCTGTGAAGCAGGCCTCCGGGTCCATAGACTCCTCCGGCTCCAGCTCCACCGAGTCAACCCCGTCTCCCGGGGGCCGGATATCAACCGTGCTACCCTCCGATGAGCTCAGACCTTTGGGCTCTGTGTCGAGCTTCTGCACGGGCCGGGAAGAAGATGAGAGGTTAAACTGCCGAGTCTGGAATCACAGAGGATCAGAGGTTATAGGAGCCAACCTCCTGAGCTGGTTGTGATTCACTCCAGTGCCACAACTGGAAACCTGACACTGAGAGAGCTCACAGAGTTGGACAGTTTAAAGTCACAGTATCATCATCATCATCATCATCATCATCATCATCATCATCATCATCATCATGCAGCATCGATCAAATGTATCTACAGGCTTTGAAATCAGTTTTATCTGATGGCTCGAATCAGAGTATGTGGGAACACATGACGTGGGGGGGGGGTTAACCCCTGTGGAAAGGCACTGTAGGTACATTTGATGTGACCTCATTCTGAGGAAGAGTGCATGCAGTATTCTGGTGCATTATCAATCCAAGTCTGAAATAGAACCAAGCAGAACATGTGCTCAAGTATTTTCATGTGCACTGAAGAAAATGAACCCAAATCAATTTGTTTGGAGTTTGTCCCGTTTCCAAAATGGTGGAAAAAACAGTGTCCCCGCCCCTCAAATCTAGAGTCCCGCCCACAGAATGAGTGCTCCACCTTTTCCTCAGTGACATGAAAACACGTTATTTCCATTCCTTGAAAGCAGTGGACAAGCTTCTTCTGTTTATGTTGAAGTAGACGGATAACCACATTAGCTTACCAGCAAAAACCAGTACTGTGCACTGTTTATAAGACAGCATGTGGTCTGCCATTTGTCTATTGTTCCCATTTGTAAGATCAGCTCCCATGACAGACCCAGAAAGCATTCAGGACTAAGTGATGTGCAAGTGTTGCTGCTGTTGTAAAGTTTATCGTTTCTCTCTCTCTCTCTCTCTCTCCTCTGAAACCCTGGGGTTATCTGGCAGTAATGTACATTACAACATCATCTGCATAGTGTGTGAGGCTTTTTGGCATCTTGTGTTTCTATTTGGGGAAACACGGAGCCGTGTGGCCTCGAGTCTGATCTGCCTGGTGTGTGGAGGATAGGAACATGTCATCCTAGACAGTGCAGCAGCCCTGATTGCTGTGGGACCCAGCTAATACAGCATGGGAATGATGGAAGCATGCCGCTCACGAGTGCATCGCTTTCTGGAAAGGCGTTTCCCTTCCCCTTTCGTTTTCTCCTGCAGACCCATCTTACCTCTTCAGTACATAGATGATAATTTATACTCTTTACCTACCGTGTTTTCATCACTATAGAAAATGTCTGATTTTAATGGCTAAAGTTATACAAGTGTCAAGATAGTTGCAGCAAAACAAAAAAGGAATAACACAGGTAAAAAGCACTTGAAATAAGCCAAATATAATTGTATTTTTTTTCATAATTTCCAGTTCTATATTTGGAATAACTGCCGTGTGTTATATGTTTTTCAACTCTGCAAAAATCTGCACCGATTCATTTGTCTTTCAATCTCCTTGGAATGAATTCTGTAAAGAATCATCCACGAAAATCTGAATATCCCATGAAACAATTCCATGTCTGTGTTAAAGGGCAATGAACCGGACAAATTCATTTTTTCCGACTTTACCGCAAAATTCCTTTCTCCATTCGCTCTCTCAATTTTGTATTTTCTCCTCCTCTCCCTCCTCCTCCTCCACTCTTCCTTCATTCTCACGCTCGGAGTGCCGGATGCCAATCAAGTCCCAAAAACCAAGTGAAAACCAAGCAGTGAAATAAAAAGCAAACATCATGAGTTCAGATGAGTTTGAATATCAATGGGAAAATAAAAGGTGGTGTTGCTCATTCCTAATGGTTTGTAACTGCAATACAGCCTGATGTTTGGAGATAAATCATGAAGGGGGGGGGTAGAGGGAAGACTTACAGCCGTGAGGGAGCTGCTGTACGGGAGAGGGGCGGGTGGGGTAATAAAGCAAAGAGGGTGGGGTTGGAGGACGGAGGGCAGACCAGGCAAAGAACGGAAAAAATGGGCAATCCATTGAAGGTATGAGAAACGTATGTAGTTTGTCTGTAGATGGCGGAGGCAGTCCTCATGGTTAGTGCTATGGTACAATAAAGTGGTCTTACAAGTCTCCTCTCACTGAAAACCTTGAGAGCGTCTGTGACACGGCTGCAATAACAAACGGGGGGTTAGACACAGTAAGTCACACGCACCAGTCAGCCCACAAGGCACAGTGGCCACAGACATCATTTCCCTGAATGCATTTTCCTGGGAAGACGCAGCCTTCATCCTGACATGTGACACTCATCTCTCACAACAGGCACGAAAACAGCATAAATTCATCCATCTATATATATCTAGAATTCACCAGCCCCTTGCTAGAGGGCGTCAAGTCAGGGAGTCACTGGCGATCCATATATGGAGCATGTGGTGCCTCGGCTAAGATTAGTCTCCGGAGTTGTTTTGAACCGCGGAGAATTGGCACCACACCCACAGTGGCAGGTTGACATCACCGGGGAGCAGCGTCCCGATGCTCCGTCAGCCTGGCAACACGGAACACAACACCTGGCATCGGCTCTGGGGCCACCCAGCACCAAAAGTATTGATTGTGCTCAAATGGTAGAGGGTTGGATGTCTGATTTCTGTTGTGCAGCAGACATAGATCGTTAAGTTCTAGGTTTGCTGCTTCATTAAATTAGTCACTTTAGCAGGTGTTTGTGTCGGTGAGTCAACCGTGTTAACACTGTACACAAACACAGAAACACACTGACACACACACACACACTCTAAAGAGCACAACTAGACAGGGAAGCTGATACACAGGTCAAAAGCCGTTATTCCTCAATTCCCTCAATATATTCATCAGCTGACTGTTTGGTCCATCAGCTGACTGTTGGGTTCGAGGATAAGAACAAGTTTTACTAATACTGAGGCGAATTGGAAGTTGAAATTTAATATATTAACTTATATTATTTATATACTTATACAAATATAAAAGGAACTAAACACAAACGAAAGCTGCACGACTCTAGAGACGTCCCTCAACCTGGCAGTCGATCATTCACTCATCTTACCTCCTTGCTGTCCTCCACATCCGACGAGTCACTGCTGAAATCTTCCGTGTTCAGGTTCTCAAAGTCGGACTCGCCCACAGCGATGGGCACAGTGACCGTGAGGCTGGGGTTGTGGATAAATGACATGTAGTCACATTCCTCCATGGGGTACTTCACCGCCGTGTCCTTGACCCCGACCAGCAGCCCCCCCTCCTGGCCGCCCGTTGCCCTCCGTCATGTACACCCTGCTGGGCTCTTTGGTGATCTCCAGTGACGTGTGATTCGAGATGCAGTTGCCTTTGCCGTTGCTGTGCAGCTCGTCCAGGGGCTTGCTCTCCTCGGTCAGACCGGATCCCTTGCTGCCCCCGCCGAAGCAGTGGCTCTGGAGGAAGTGCCGCACTACGGACTTGATGAAGGCGAAGCCCCGCTGGATGCGGCCCACGGCGATCTGCAGGTTGTTCATCTCACTGTCGTCATCAGTGGCTGCCAGGTTGTCAGCGCTGAACGAGCTCAGGAGGAGAGCCAGGAACAGGTTCAGGACCTGGGAAGAAATTCATATCAACATCTCTTCTAGCGGGGAGTTCTGGAGAGAACCCTAACCCGTAATACACAACCCGACGTACCACAAGGTTTCCAATGACCATGACCATCATGAAGACTATCAGGCACATGGTCTGCCCTGCCACCTCCATGCAGTCCCACATGGTCTCGATCCACTCCCCACACAGCACCCGGAACACGATGAGGAACGAGTGGAAGAAGTCGTGCATGTGCCAGCGCGGCAGCTTGCAGTCTTCGGAGATGTTGCACACAAACTCCTTGTAGCTCTTGCCAAACAGCTGCATGCCCACCACGGCGAAGATGAAGACGATGATGGCGAGCACCAGCGTCAGGTTCCCCAGAGCGCCCACCGAGTTACCGATGATCTTAATCAGCATGTTCAAGGTGGGCCACGACTTGGCCAGTTTGAAGACCCTCAGCTGTTTGAGCAAAGGAAAGGTCAGCAGTTCACAGAGGAATAACCACTACAACTATCATTACTAACTCGTTTTAATAATAAGACACAGGTCTGAAAGCTCTTGGACATTTTTATTTGTATAAATTGAACTTACGTCTCCTTGTAAGTAATTATTTCTATTATAAAAGATCATTTACCGTGGCCCTGCTGTACTGCAGCACATATCAGGTGAGCAGAGAAAAACAAAGTGAGCCCCAGAGGCCTCAGCAGCTCCCGGCAGAATCATATGTCACAAAAGCTCTCGTCCCCTCATTAAGAACACGACAGTAATCAGCCTGACCTCAGAAGCACAGGTTCAAGTCAGCTCTTCACTAGATACATGACATCAGGTGCTCTCACCAGTCTGAAGGAGCGGAGCACAGAGAGGCCTTCCACGTTAGCCAGGCCGAGCTCCATCAGACTCAGACTGACGATGATGCCGTCAAAGATGTTCCAGCCCTCCTGGAAGTAGTAGTATGGATCCAGGGCAATGATCTTGAAGCACATCTCTGCTGTGAAGATGCCTGTGAACACCTGATGGAGGAAGAGTGGAAGTTTGAATCTGTGTCACGAGATGTATTTCAATGTATTTCTGATTCGATCCAGTCAGACAACACTTGCCAGGTTTCCAACCGAGAGCACAGTGTTGAACTCCTTGGTCATGGGGTAATGCTCCATGGCCATGAACAGGGTGTTGAGCACGATGCAGATGGTGATGGCCAGATCCACGAATGGGTCCATGACCACCATGTTGACCACCTCCTTGATTTTCAGCCACTCCGGATAACAATCCCAGATCAGACAGGTGTTGGCAAATCGATACCAGCAGGGGGGGCACTTCTGTCTCGACTCTTCAAGTTCTGCAAAAGAGAGATGAATGAATTTGTTTGTGACCACCTCCCTCAATGGCATGAGGGTAAAAAGTACGCATACTGATCCAGACCTTCCATGGTGTTGGTGAGGATACTGGCCACACTCATGGCTCGCTGCCGACCCACTGGTTCATCCAGATAATCCATGGACGGCTTGCGAAATCCTGATCTGCGTCTCTTCAACTCAGTGTCTGTGGTTGTTCCCTGGAAATTCAAAAATAAACACAAAGAGAAGGATTTACGGCAAAATATCTGAGCCCATAGGGACAGATGAAAAGAAAATTAATCCTACAGATCTGGTCCGAATCATTTCCATCAGATGGTGTGTGTGCATCTAAACTCTGATACGTCTCATTCATCTGTGCCATGATGAAAGTGAGGATGAAAATGTCAAAAAAGTAAAGTTAGATAGATTGGCGAGAGAGGCAGCAAAGCAAGAAAGGAACTTTAGGAGATAAACGTAAAGGAGGTCAAAGGGAAAATAAAGCATGAAACGATGAAGTCACCTCAGGCAGCAGGAGACCTACAGGGGAGGTTGTTACAGACGTTCCACCGACCAGCGACACCACGCCGTTGCAGTCCACGGCGCAGTGCATCTTCCCGTTGGCGGGCAGCAGGACCCGAGGCGCCCCGAGGCTCGTCTGGCTGACTGCGCTGCAGCGGCGCTCCAGCCGGCGCGGCAGGAACAGGGAGCCGCGCCGGCTGTCGCTCTCCTCGAAGGTGCTGTGCTCGTCGTCGGCGAAGTCGTTCTCGGAGCCCATGTCACGCGCCCGGCCGCGGAAGCTGAAGAGGCTGGCCCGGCTGCTCCTCCGAGGAGACAGCAGGGACCCTCGGATACTGAGTAGAGACTGAGAGAGAGAGGGACAAACCAAAGAGTTAGAGGACGGGGGGGGGGTGAAACCTGGAGGAACACTTTCTAGTGCTGCGACGTCCTGACAATAACAAAAGAGGAATGAGGGATAAAAACCAACCAAACTTTTTTAAAGTGCAGTTTCCTAAACTTTTTTGAAGTTAGAGGAAAAGAGATTTTAGGTCATAAACATTTCACACAGATTCAAGCTGCTGTGAAGGGACATGAAAAACAGCTGAGACTTAATTAAATAGAGCAGAATCAAAGAGATTAAGAGATAAGATAAGTAGTAAAAGAAAGAAATAATACATCTGTATCCATCAACATTTTTAAAACATTATATCTTGTTTGTGTGTTTAATCTGAACAAATACCAAAGAGTTAAATGGAATCTTAGAATTTCAGATACAGAAAATAAAGTTAAAGTTCTTTTATTACATTATGATTTGACGTGTAAACAAACAGCAATCAGCCTAATTGGTTGATCTGTGATCAGGGGAAGCTTCTACCTGATTGGGCGAGGAGCATCTCTTCTCATAAGAGAGGCGGTTGGCATCCACAGAGAAGCGGAAGCTGGAGCGCTTGATGCTGTCCTCGGACTCGGACTTGTGGAACTTGCGCACCCCCCTCTCCTCCTCCTCCTCCCTCTGCTTCCTCTTCTTCCGCCTGTTGCGTCGCTCCTTGGCGCTCTTGGAGCTCAGCTTAGACGTCCCCGAGGAGGACTCGGAGGTGGGGCCCCCTCTCCCGCTGTACTCGCCGCTCTCTGTGGCTGCTGCCGCGGCAACCTGCAAGCCAATGGGAGCACAAGCACAGTTGTCATGGCGACCCCGGCGCCTGTCTCAAAGGCTCTCTCGGAATGGAGCGGAGGAGAGAGGCTGGCAGCTGAGAGCAGCAGCAGAATGAGCCTCAGACGCCTTCTAAAAATGGACGCCTGGATTCTTGCATTTATATCATTTATATTCATGTGATGAGAAGTGAAACAACATAATAAATTAATTTATGAGACAATCCGATCAAGTATCGCACAAGAAGGTGATGCTTGATGAAGTGTCATCTTCATCAGGTGCTTTTTGGAAGCTGGGCCGGGGATACGAGTCAGTAAAATCTGGTCCTTTAAAGGATAAACATTAGTTTTATGGTTACAAGGTTTGAATCTTTAAATTCCCCTCAAACTCAGGTTTTATCTTTGCCCACGTCTGCCTCTGCTGCCGTCAACAACAACAACAACAACAACAACAACAACAACAACAACATGAATGTGTTGAGCCTGGAAGGACGGCCCCTGAAAGACGGAGCAGCGATAGAGAAGAAAACAAGCTTTCAACAGATGAGATAAAAACAAGCCAACCTTTCATTACTTTGGTTAATTTCTTTATCTGTTTATCCAACTAGCAATTGTATGAAACCATTCAGCACTTTCATCAAGTGGATCTAGTCGGGAACATCTGCTGTATCTACCTCGTCTCCTCATTCCTCTCTGACACTGGACCTGTTGCATTCAGCCGTGTGATATACGTGCAGCAGGAGCAGATCTGGCTTTGTTGTCCTGGCCTCAACACCACTGATTGGCTCTGATGTTCATCTGCTAATTTGACTTTCTAAAGGTCGACCAAGGACGTCTGACCCCCGAGGGAGCCGCAGTCATCAAAGGGTGTGGGAGTGTGTGTGTTTGTGTGTGTGTGTGTGTGTGTGTGTGGGGGGGGGGTCCTTCAGTTGTCTGGGGCAACACTGGATCAAGACGCTAAGCCAAAGAATCAACAGACTCCCCAGGTACAAGGAGGCAGGTTCTCCCTTCCACTCGTCTCTGTTATGAAATCTCTGTCTCCTCCTGAACCTTAAACCTTTTCTCAAGTGAGATAATCACTCTGATGACACAGAAGCGATTCTAAAATGAATTATGAGGAGAGAGAAGATGAAATGTCCTGCCTGTGCCTCCTCCTGCTGTCTCTTCAGTTGCTCCAGCATGGCCTGGAACTCCTCCTCCTTCTGCTGCGCCTCCTCGATGGTCGCCTGGTTCTGCTCATCGTACGCCATGGCCACCACGGCAAGGATCAGGTTGACCAGGTAGAAGGAGCCCAGGAAGATCACCAGCACGAAGAAGATCATGTAGGGTTTCCCCGCAGCACGCAAAGTCTGACGGTCCAGAGAGGAACAAAGAGAAGGGTCATTAGGATATATTCTATTAAGATACAGAAATCCATCATGAATCCAACCCAACCTGCTGGTAGAGGTTTTCCCAGTAGTCCTGGGTCATGAGTCGGAACAGAGAGAGGAAGGCCCAGCTGAAGGTGTCGAAGCTAGTGTAGCCGTAATCTGGATTCCGACCTGCTTTCATACACGTGAAACCCTCTGGGCAGAGCCTGTCAGGACACACTTTGTATTATGAGGCGCCACAGGTGCAACTTTTACACTTCCTTTGAAAACATCTGCTGGTATTTATTAGTCACACGCAGCAATGATGGAGATTTTCCATTAGCATCACAGGAATAAAGGAAAAGTTTCAACAATCGCAAAATCCCATGAAAGCAGCCACAGTTAACCAGTTGGTTTTAGTGCGGTGGAAAGCGTCGACACTAATTGTGTATGCTCAGCTTTGTGTTGCGTCTAATTGGTCATATAAATAAAACATGTCGAGCCTTACCCAGCACCGCTGCCGTTCCCACAGAGCAGAGCATCCCTGCGGCCAGGGAGGTAATAGTAATTATCTGGAGAAGAGAGGAGACAGAAGGACGTCAGAGACACAGGAGCCAAGCAGTGGATTGGAAGAAATGTAATATTAGTACTCGATTCTCGAAATATTATAACTGTATTCTCGAAATCTCATATTTCCCCCCTTTGAGTGGCACTAATGCTTTTTTGTGTGTGACATGAGCACATGACTTTACATCACAGAAACTGGAGTGAAGCCAGACTTTAAAAACCTCTGGTTGATTCTAATCAGCCTCTCTCTCCCTCTCCCCCTCTGGTATCAGCTTGTCATGAAGCTGGTGCCTGTCTCCTCTCTGTCCCGCTGACCATCAGTGACTCACCCTCCTCTAGCACTTTAGGCCGCTGCTGCCACACAGATGGGCTATCGGAGAGTGATGAAGGAGAGTGAGGGGGTGAAACTAGAGGCTTTTATTGTTGAGGCGATTATTCGCCGCATTTGCCGCATTCTCCCACCAGCCCCTGCTCCCAGCCATCGCTGTCACTCCCTATCACGACCGACCTCCGCTACACAACCACCACCAACACGAATGACCCATCGCTGCATATCCAGTCTGGGGAGGAAGCTAACTTGACCCTAGTTAACATCTCAGGCGCCTGGCAGACATGTTACACTTTCACGCCGCGTCACTCACCCGGATTGCTGATGTACTCCGTCCAGTTGAAGGCGTTCTCTGTGGCGTTCTGAACAAACGTAGTGTTGATGTCCATCAGGGAGTTGCTGTTGATAAACATGTCCTCGTTGCTGGTTATGTTGCTGCTGTTGGTGGTGTTGCTGGTAAACGGGTAACGCACACACTTCTGCCTCAGGTTGCCCATGAAGAGCTGCAGGCCGATGAGGGCGAAGACGCTGAGGCAGAACACGGTGAGGATCATCACGTCCGACAGCTTCTTCACCGACTGGATCAGGGCGCCCACAATGGTCTTCAGGCCTGGAGGTGGGACAGGGCGAGGGGACGGGAAGGGGACATCGCAGAATGATTACTGCCTGTTTGTTACGAGCTGGTAGAGAGAAGCAGCAGAGGTGAGAGCAGCAAGCAGCCATTAGGATCTGCAGTGGAGGCTCATGTATGATTGTGGTCATACAGGAACCAGGCAGATCCATGCTAGGAATGGATAAACCACAAGTTATGGTGCTGTGGGCACTGCCCGTACTGGTCTCAGTGGAAATGATGGATATAAAAAATGTCTTTCTGTGCCTTTGATTTTCCACAAGTATAATATTCTGTAAATCTGTTGTGTGGTTATAACAGGAGTGAAAGTGTTCACCTGAGCTCTAAGTGCAGTCGCAAAGAGCAGCGCGCAGCAGTGGCTTCACAAGGTCGAGTGGTGAGTGAAGTGCAATACAAACTGAAGGGGACTTTACTGATTAGAAGTTGCAGTAATTCTCCTGCAGCTGTGGTGATGCATGGGGGGGAAATAGTCTGGTGATAATATTTCAGAGTAAAGAGGAAAACCACTCTGATGTGGTTTTATGTCTTCTATAATTTCAGTGACTACATTTGCATGAAGCAGCAGCTCATTTAAGTATTTGGTTCGTAGTATTATAGAGGAATAGTTTAACATTTTGGGAAATACACATATTTGCTTTCTTGCAGACAAAATATAAAAGCAGCAGGGTGCAGCAGCTTAAAGTAACTAACCACCAGATCATCTCCTGTTGGTTCAGCCCCTGAATTGGGACACAGCATTTATCTAAACTGAGCATTGTTTATTTTACTAATCTATTTTCTTGCAAATCCCATTGTGTCTCCTCTTGTTGTGCAGCACTGTGGTGAACTGTGGTCGTTGTGCTTTATACATAAACCTGACTTGACTGCTGGCTCCAGTTTCTTTCACTTACGAGAGAGTTACTTTAAATGTCAAACTATTTTTATTCCTGCAGAATGATTTTATCTATTTGCATCTCTATTCTCAACAATAATGAGCTGGTCTTCACCAGAATGCTGCTTGTAACTTCTCCATAGACACAGTAATATATACATGTATACCTGCTGCTTTGACAACCTAATTTCCCTTCGGGGATGAATAAAGTAATCTATCTATCTATCTATCTATCTATCTATCTATCTATCTATCTATTGACCAAAGTGGCAAAGACGAGCACTGCTCGCACCGGGCTTTGCACTGCGACACAAATAGAGCCCAGTGTGTTTATACTAGATGGAAATGAAATCTCAAAGGTGGAATTAGAGGATGGATGGTTGGCATGTGACCTCAGTGTTAGTGTGTGATGCGAGTAGTGTGAGTGTTAAGAACGCCACATCCCAGCCACCACTGAGCAAATCACAACTTCTCCAAAAAGGAAACACACAACATCAAACAAGACATGCACAGGAAAACACAGAGAGGAGGAACCCTACACACACACAAGTACTTGCCACCAGAAAATCGGCTTTCGCAATGTCTCATGCAAAAAGGAAAAACAAATGGTGCACAAAATCTACTCGCACGGCTCCCAAGGCAAGAATCGATTTCAACCAAAAGGAATTCTGCCTTGAAGGATGTGTGGGAAAAGCTTTGAATCCTGTCAATCTGTTCAGATTGGAGCCAGATTCCAGCTTTTACTGGCCTTGAGAAGAAGGCAGCATGGGGGGGACGGCGACGGGCGTCATCAGGCTAAGCTACAGTGAGATGAGCTGAGAGGGGGGTGAGGGGGGGGTGTGCTTGGATGTTTGCAGAACGCCAGTTAGCTGTTAGCATTATATTAAACCCTGTGGGGCGCCGCGATGGCTCGCTCACCTGGGATGACTGATATAGTTTTCAGGGCTCGCAGAACCCTGAAGGTTCGCAGTGCTGAGACATTGCCCAGGTCCACAAACTCTGTGACATATCTGTAAGGGAAGGGAGGAGGAGGAGGAGGAGGAGGAGGAGGAGGAGGAGGAGGAGGAGGAGGAGGAGGAAGGGCGGGAGTTGGGGAATTTGGGGAAAAGGGGTGTGGGAGACACACACACACACACACACACAAACCAGGCACCCACACACGGGGTGACGAGACAAGGGGAGGTTCACAGGAAGGGGGGAGGAGGGGGAGGACGGACAGGAGGGGACGGCAAACGGTCACGCACAGAGGACAGAGGCAGGAGTGCTGGCGGCAGGCGCAGGCAGCCTTACCTGGTATTACTGAGATAGTTTTCAAAGCTCGCAATACTCTGAATGTGCGCAGAGCGGAAACATTGCCTAGGTTTACAAACTCTGTTATATACCTGCAGGATCAAATGCACAGTTACTTCACAGCATTGCACAGGCAGGGAGCCAGTAACACATGTGCACAAACACAAACATCTGAGGAGCAAAACCACTTCTTCTTCTGATCTTTACTCAAGAGCAGGGTCTGTTTGAGTGGAATGTGAAAACAGCCTCTCAAACAGACCACACTCTTAAATAGAGATTGAAAAAACAACTATAAAATCATTATCAATTACATTCAAATTCAATCAGAATGAGAAATATAGATATTATATCTACACATACTATGATGGCTCACATCCATTATGTAGCAGAGCTGCCGTTCTGACTCTAAAACCAATAAGCTACAGATTATCATTTCTCCGCTCTTCTTCTCACATTCAGCAGGAAATCATCGGATGCTGGGCTGATTAGCATTAAAAGCATTTGGCCTGCTAATCTACGCCAGATCACGTTAAGCTGATCCTAACCGTGCTTGTCATAATACTTACGCCATGAGGATAACACTGAAATCCAGCCAGTTCCACGGGTCCCGCAGGAAAGTGAACTTCCCCAGACAGAAGCCCCTGGCCAGGATTTTGATCAGGGACTCGAAGGTGTAAATCCCTGTGAATGTGTACCTGGAGAGGAAAACACAGGTGGAGAGTAACCATGCTGGTTGATGGTGACACCGCTGCATCTTTGAATGGCATGTATCCCTTCCTCCTCAAATCCTATTAGTCAACCATGTTCTTCACAAGCTCTCTGGTTATTACATTATCTCCTGAAAATGCTGCAGTGAACAGAACACAGGAGACTCATGTACTAGAAAAGGCAAATTGTCCCTGTGAGATACTGAAGTATTTTGTTGTACAGGTCAGACTGTGGAAATTAAAGTAATGTCACTAAATCTCATTTTCAGTTTAACCTGACATGTATGGCACCTCTATTGTCATCCTGAGATATTTGTATTATCTTTGTTTGTTATGTGTGGGGGGGTTTCATCATCATATTCAAATCAATAGATATATTGATTACTAATAAGAGACATTTAAAAGTTGGACTCACTCTACATTCTTGGCCCACTCCGGGGGATTACTGAGGGTCATGAAAGCACAGTTGGTCAGGATAGTGAACATGATCAAGATGCTGAACAAAGTGATAAACAGTTAAGGAACACAATTGAACATTTTGACAAAGAAATTTAACACAGAAACATAAAAGCCTGATGTGTGTCTATGTACAAAGTCTATACACAGACTCTATAAGTGACATTTAGATCTACTCGTTTAAATCCCTCCTTTGTTTAATAAACCCCTTTAATCCGAATCAAGCTGAAACCATAACAGAAAGGATATGAGTGTACTAAAACTCTAATAGCTATCCTCCTGAGGGGGTTGAAGGGGCTTAAGATGTAACAGGCAGGAGTGGCGTTGAAACGGAAGATTGCTTTCCCGCGGTTCAATACTATGAAGGTCTGGAAGAGAGAAGAGAGAATGAATTATAGTCTGTACAAAGAGGCAAGTTGCTTCAATACAATAACCAAGAGGAAAACTTTAAAAAAAAACAAGGCTGAAAGAAGCGGATGTCATTCTCAAATTATAAAGTTCTGTGAGTGCAGAACCCTAAATGGGACAATTAAATCCATTAAAGATATGAATAATAGTGACCAACATTATAATTTTCTTGAATGTGCCAAAATGAGCCACAGCTTCCTGCAGCCTCCATTAAAAACTGATCTGCGCTCAGAGGAGAGACAGGATGTTATTTTTCCTCAGCGTGGGAGGACGTTCCTACATCTGCTCCTGTGGTTCTGAGATAATTGGGCAATTAACTTCAAGCAATTAAGGCGAAAAAAGCACATGTCATGGTGCTTTAGGGCCAGCTGAGTCAAGGACAGATCCTACAGGTACTGTTTCACCCTGTAAAGGAGGAGAAAAGGTTCCTAGAACGGCTCTGACCTTCTGATTGCTGTAGAAGGTATCCAGGTCCTCCAGAGGGGTGGATACCAGGTGGGAGGGGATGTCCCCGTAGATGAAGGGGAGAGATTTCCCCGCCTCCAGGTCACTATTGGGCTTCGGCCCATTCTCATCATCGCTGTCGCTGCGGCGGTCCGCCCGGGGTCTCCGGGCCTCCTCCTCGGCGATGCGCCTCTCGATGGCGGCCAGCGACTCGGGGATGAAGGGGAGGAAGCTGTCAGGTCCGGGCGGTACAAGCAGCTGGGCCATCTTGTCATCCTGCTTCTTCAGAGGGCAGCGAAGGGCTCAGCTGGGGCAGGGAGCTGCAGCGAGAAGGGTAGGGGTCAGAGGGCTTCTGGAAATAGTCGCTACGTTCACCTTTGGGGGTCAACTCATCTTCCTGGATCAAGCTGTGAGCATGAAACTGATAAATCACAGTGATTACAACATAAAGAGCATGTCTGAAAGCAGCTGCCCTTCACGTTTTGACCAGATAATCAAACGTCAGTGGAATCTGCAGGTACAGGAGTCTTATCACACTCCAGGCCTTGAGGAGGACCAGAGCTGCGTTGGAGAGGCCGGGAGGAGAGAAGCACATAAAAGACGACACACATGCAAATGGTTGACTAATCCAATTTGAGAGCCTAAGTGTATAACACAATGGAGTGACGTTTCCAGCTGGCGTCTATGAAATCTGTTTCATAACTAGTATTCATCATGTGGACAAAGCTGATATAATGAAGTGCCTTCATTTTACTTTGGGTGGATCAGAAAATAAGAAATGAAAATGTGTCTCATGCTGACCTCTGGGCGGAATGAAAGCAGCGAGGTCACAGGTAGGACGGACGCTTTGGAAACAGTAAATATGGGATCTGACACTGAGGACACGCTGATTCGCAGAGACACAGAAATACCCAGCAACAACTGAGTAGGACAACACGAGAGAAAAACACTCTGAAGAGAACATTATCTCACCAATTCCCCCATTTACTCCTCGGTCTTAATCACTTCATGGAGAATGTGGTTTTTAGAGAGTTGCGGGCAGTACTTTCCTGTAATGGCACAATTAATTAGTGGATAAATTAAATGTTTCATAGATTTCGAAGCATTACACGCCAGCAATATCAGATTCAGCCCCGATATCTTCTCTATCCACCAAGAAGCCCATCTCCGTTCTCACAGGGAAAGCAGGAAGGAGGCACAAAAACAAGATCTTCCCCAAAAACCCTGGTGGGCCATTATCAGCGCGTCCTCGGTGCCTCCCCGTCCCTGCAGCTCCCTCAGGTGAGCCCTGCTCCTCCTGGGACCCGGGCCCAGAAAACAGGAACCTCCCTCCGGCAGAATCATCTCAAAAGTGCATGGTGTCTCCTTTAGTCAGCAGGTTTCTTTTCCTTTTTGGGGAGAAGCAGATGCCTTTTCGACAACAGCAACCTATTTATATTTATTTGTATTTTCAAAAGCTATAGGGTAAAGCAAGAGGACTGTTTTATTAAAGTTGTTTTGAAATTAAAACCTGTGCATGAGTAGCAAGCAACTCAAGGGAATCTCTGGAACACTGTGTGCTCCACAAAGTGTTTCACTAGAGTATTAGAGTGTGCACATTGACACGCTACTACTTCTTACTTAACTTAAGTTACCAACTACCAGTAAAAAGCTTAACGACTAAAAACGTGTGTTATATCTTGACAAAACTCAAGACCTTTCAGTATCAGTATCAGTAACACAGTGTGTAAAGGTTGTTAGTGACGATCAGGAGGATGAAAATCAGGTTTTTCATGCAGTGCTGAATGTAAAAATTAAACTGTTCCATCTGAACATTTAAACACTGTGGTGAAGCTTTAGTCCTTAAAATGGCAGCGTTGAGACAGCATGCTTGGAAATCAGATACGTCTGATAAACAGCCGAACGCAGCATCCATCATTACACATGTAAAGACTCACTCCAAAGCCACAGCAGCCGCTAAATGCATCTGGAGGTTATTCACAGGCCATAACGTGTGAATTAATTGCAGCCTCTCCCATAGGGGCGTCTCATAAAACCCATCTGCTCGGGTCCTGAAGACTGCCCCGGGATCAGTGTTGTGACGTGTGTCCTGACAGCTCGACTGGCGAGCCGCTGGGTGGTGGTGGTGGGGGGGGGGATGGGGGGGTTGTGAAAGCCTGATCGACCACCGCAGGTGGAACATCCACACCCACCTCACAGCCATCAGCATGGTCACATATAACGTGACATTTCTGCTCATGTGATTCACATGACACAGCCTATGGTGATTGTGCAGCATTTAAACCGGATGTTGACACCTGGAGTGTTATCTGTGGTTTTCAAGTGTTTTCACACTGTTGCTCAGAAATCTAAAGCCTCTGGAGAGCCGAGGCTAAGCTTCTGTTTCCTAACGGTCACAAAAGAGAGCGACCACTCAGCCTCGTGAATGATGGACGTGAAACCTTGATGCAAGGCTTATGTCACGCTCTAAATCTTGTTAGCAATTTCACTGGACCAGGGGGGAGCAGTAAATGACAGGGTTGCACTCCTTCTTCTCCCTGCTAATATAATTCGATAATCTAACGTTTTGAAGGAAGAAAATATGAGATTTCCAAAATAAAGTGGGAATTAAATTAGACAAATCATGATATTGCCAGAAAACAAAGTCCCATTGCATCTGAATTCTAAATTTCCAACTTACAACTGAGAAACTACTCAACTTCCAATATTCAACCTCTAAAATGACACGTAGCCTAAAACTACGACTTTTCAGACCTTTAAGAAGCCCTGATATCCTGATAGTTTTTATTCTGATGGTTTGCCCACACTAACCATTAAGAGATCCCCACAATGTCCAAAAGTTAACACAGCTGGTTCCCTCCACAGCAGCTCAGGAAACAAATACCGCCTGGGGGGAGGTTATACCACCGAATTCACAATAAAAATGCAGAACAGTATCCACTTGTTTAATTCAGATGAGTGAAGCCTGATTTCAGGAGGAACAATCACAGCGACCATAAACTATTTTAATCATGTGATTATTCTCACAAGCCAGACTTGACAAACTTGCCCTTTAGGTCCATATCATGTCCCTGATATTTCCCCATCACTGCAGCCGGCTCTGCCTCGTTTAAAGAGCCCTGAAGCAAGGAAACACAAGCTCTCTGTGTCCTTGGGCAGATGTTTCACTGATACTGAGGCTTAAGAGGGCAGCTGCTTCAGAAAACAAACAAATGGAGCCACAGACCTTTTGAAAAGACCCGACGACAATACAACATCTCTGTGTGGAGGCCGGTCGGGCGTTTGCTGCGTGTGTTACCTCAGCTGCTCAGATTTCCTCTGAATGAATGAAATGTCAGCTGACGTGGTGTCAAAAGGCCGGAGCTGTCCATGGTGCTTACAGCTAAACGGTTGCCTGAGACAACAAATGGAAAATCTCCACGTTGAGACACGTTGGATCCATTTATCAAAAATTACAACAGTTTAATCTGTGCTAATCATGCTTGTGTGTGTCTTTAATTGAACTGTACGTATAATGCCGGGCTGTAATACAATATCTTTCATTATGACAATATCATTTTCATCAAACAAAGATTCCATTTATAATGTTCTTTTAAATTGAATTTGCTTTGTTGTAAACAAGTTTCGAGACATTAGAAGTTTGAAACCACAACTTCCACTCTCCAAAAAGCTGTCTTTAGTCTTTAGAGGAATAACAATGTGAGATTCATCGATAATGATCGATTGTTCTGGTCTCACCGCTCTTCTATCATTTCCTTCCTGTGATATACTGAAGGAGGCAGATATTTATATGTTTCATGATATTAATGTAACAGCCACAGAAACGAGCCCAGGACATAAAGCTAATCAGAAATCAGACGATACCTTAATTGTCGGCGGATTCAAAAAAGAGCAGAGGCTGTCGCCATGTTGATCACGTCTCTTCGTTCACCTCCTGGAGCCCACACACCGACACTTGTCACATTTCTCCAACCGACAACAAGAGCTCGTTTCCCCGCACAACCACCTCCACCGGCGGCAGGACTCCCAGGGGCGAGACCAGAGAGAGGCGATCCGCATCAACACGCACACTAGCCGGGGGAGCGACGCAGCTCCAGCCTGGGGTCCGTGGTGCTCCAACCGAGGGGTCCTCGTTCTGTGGCTCCAGGAGCTTAAATCATCTTCTGCATGTAGTGAACTGTGTCAACACTCAAAGTGCAGAGGAGGACCAGCGGTTTGAAACCACCTGTAAACCTCCGGATGGTTCTCAATGAGTCTGGGCGTGCCCGGTGTGCCAGATGTGCTAAATCTATACAGGCAGCATCTGGATCAGCAAAAACACAAGAACACCTCCTCCTCTTCCTCCTCCTCCTCCTCCTCCTCCTCCTGTCACATCCTCATGAAACCTCTGATGTCTGCTTCTCACATGAAGAGAACACTAAATCAAAAAGGGCCTGTTGCTGACAGAGGGTGGAGGAGAGGGGAGGGGTGATACTCAGGATCAACACGACAGTTTGGTTCATTTAATCTGTTTGGAAGAGGAGGCAAATGTTCATCATATCTGTAAATAGTGTTAAATTAGTATATTAGTTCCATTAAAGGGAGAGGGGACTATATTGTCTGCGTGATTAAAACAAAATGTCGAGGAATAAATGAGGAAGGATACACTCACGAGCATAATTAGCGGAGGTGCATTCAATCAAACATGGACAAAAGACAATACATATAAATATGTGGGATGTATTCTTCTTGTTTTGATAAAGAAACGATGTGAAGACGGTTGTTAATCGTTGTTTGAGAGATTGAAAGATACTCACCACCATCATGGTGCCCAGCAGGTGGGGACCTGCAAGGTAGATCCCATATCCAGAAAGAATAATCCGCAGTTTCAGGAGTGAGCGTGTAAATAATCCCGCCGGTCGTTTGTTTATGATTTCATAAGAGATTAGTGGATTTGTCTTTTTCCTGGTTGCTCTCCTTCTTCTTCTTTGAAGCAGCCTGCGCTCGCCATTGAGAAATCAATGCGCGCTTCCGGTTGGTTGGGCACGGGAGAGAAGCGGTGACAAGATGGCCTGAACACCACATGTTCTAAATACACCAGTAGTGACGTAGAGCTGCGAGGTTGGATCTAAATTAATGCAGATCTACTGTTTAAACCCATAAATACAATGTATTCAATCAATATCTCTTATTTCACTGTGACAGTCCTGCAGGTTCTCATCCAACATGTTGGTTCAGCTTCACAATCTAAAAGAAAATGTAGATAACTAATAGAAACCTCTTAAATGAACATTTTAAATGTGATAGAATTTCATAAAGTTGGAGTTTTATTGTGCATGACGAGAACAACTCAGTAACCTCCTGAGTCTGCTTTGCACTTTTCAAACCCTGTTTTTTAAGGTGTTGTGTAAATCAGGTTTTTATTGTTGATTATTATTTCACCAGTGACAGGGGCTGACCAGTGACAGGAAACAGGTTGGCTCACGTGGAGACCACACTAAGGTACAGCCCCATGTGTTTTTCTTGTGAATTTACGTCCCCTGCTGGACAGTTGGATACATTACACTAGTGTAGGCCTTGCAGACAGGGAGCTGACACATCCACAAAGATCTTTGCATAAAATGGAAGAATTATAATTTCATCTATTTATGATTACTTATCGTTCATTTCTACATTTGTAGACATGTACATTTGAAGTAATGTCAGTCACCGCTCTCTATAGTAACATCTCTGATTTATTTTGTTAGATATAAATCATATACATTTATTTGATTGACTTCATTAAGCTCTCATTTCTGAGCTCTTACCTACAACTTGCATGTAAAACAACACTCACACACATATTAGAAGGAATCAAATGTAGCACGTCTGTAGTATTTTAACTAAACATAAAAATATAATTTGATCTTTGCAATACACAGCAGCAGACGAAGCCTTGAAGTAACCATCATACAAATCTGACTCTAACAATGATGTAAGATCTGAGGACATGACTTGAAAATGTTGACAAGATTTGATTATTTGCTGTTAGAATGTGTTCAAATAAAAAGCACAGTTATATATACAGCGTTTCCTTGGTCGGTGTGAATGACTTCACAGTTACATTCTCAGCAGCTGCCTGTGACTCTGCTTCACATTTCATTAGAAGCCAGGTGATGAATTTGGGAGCGTTGTTCTGGACTGTGTGACGTCAGAATCCGGCTGTAGCACGTCGCTCTGCTCAAAGGAGCAGCCTCTTGTGCCTTTGTGAGAATCTGGAGAAACAAACATGGAGCATATTAGGGCAAACCACATTTTTAAACTGTCTATAAATATTCAGAATGAGCAGCATCAACATTCTTCACGCTGCTTGGTAGAAACTTCCTGAGTTTACACAACACGTCAAGAATAGAGTTTAGGTGAGTGTGAATGTTTACATTATAGCAGGATGACGCTGGGAAGTGAAATCATATTGTTGGTGTTTTGGATTTCCTCTCACAGGAAAAATAAAGCTTGTCCGTATCACGCCACTTGCTTCCTCACAGGGCTCCAGGCTGGAATCTGAAGGCCTGAGAGGAATCTGTCCTCCAGTGGGGGCAGCAGGGGACTTAAGGCTCTCTGGCACTTCACTTGTGACCAGGACCAACCAGATGTGGGCCTAAAGTGGCCCAAGTGGCAGAAAACAAATCCGGGCTACCTTTGGCACCTTTGGTTGAAATGCGGTATTGCTGTGACTTGTGGCCCAGATCCGGTAAACAGGGAACATCGTCCTCTCTTCCATTTCACTAGTTAAGTGCTGATCCTGGATAGTGTGAATTTCTGTTCCTCTGTTATTAGCCCTCTAAAGAAGTTCATTAACGGCCATAGACGGCCACACACAACGAAGCGTTCCCTGCAGCCGGCCACTGACAGACTTCACAATGAGATTACAGGATTACAGTCGTGTGGACATGTGTTCCCTGCGCCTAATTTGATTACAACTCCCACTTAACTGCCTGTTGCTGCTCCTCGGACCTTGTGTGGATGAATCAGGAGCTTTGTGTGATATTACCACATAGTAAATAACAATAATTTGACTTTCTGTGGGTCGTTAATGTCTCAGAAAATACGTGTGCAGGGGAGTGTATTTAGGATTAACCTCCAAAGTTAGAAGCCAGGAAATCCTTCTACGAATCAAAGCCGTAGATAAATAACTTCCTACTAAACTGTAAAAATAGAACAGAGTGAAGTCCACGTCTTTATCACAGGGAGTTTTAGTTTCTTAATTTACTCTGTGATTAATTAATTATTTAATCTCTAATGATTTAAACCCAACAACAGTCTGTCATGCTCTTGGCTTTATGAAATGATTTTTTTAATTCAATTCTAAAAGAGACCTAAGGAGAAATTAGCGATAATATGATAGTCCTGTGTGTAAATGATATTAATTCATAACCACCCTCCTCCCTCAACTTTTACGATTTACGATGAAATACCTGAAGAGCCCCGAGAGGCCGGACGTGAAGTGGTTTCATTCAGCTGTGACAGAACAAGCTGGAAAGATAAATAGTGACAAGTAGCAGCAAGAGAGTGTGATTTTCCACCAGAGCCAAAAACAGACTCGTGCAAAAAGAGAAAGGTCAACATGTGGCTGCATAACATTCAGACTATTCTCAATAATGTCAGAGGAGATAACTGAGCCTCTTTTAACTCTTAACACCACCTCCTCTACTTTTGGTTCTTTTGCTAGAAATCCAGATTTGAATGATTTGCATTGTTTGCAGATAAATCTCAATGAGTCTGATAATGGTTCTGCAGCTAATCATCATTCATTTATCCCAGAGAGGATGAGAAGCTTATGTGGATTAGAGGCCTTTTCCACAAATTGTCTGGTCAACTCCTATCATGTAACATCCATGTGGTTTTCAACATGGGTTACCATGTTCATGCCTGTGTAAATACCCCCCCTCCCTTCTCCACCACCACCACATACACACAGCACACACACACACACACACAGACATGCAAAGTGGGATCACATGACTGGGCAGGGCCTGTAGGTGTGGTGGCTAAACTGGGATTTCCAGGGGAAGAGGAGCTCCTTCTCCCTGGACGTCTGTCCTCCCAGCACCCAGCGAAGCAGAAGAGAAAGGGGACGATGTGAGGACGCAGGTAAGTGCAGGACACTAAAGATGGACACTGAGCATGATGAACGGTCTGTGAATCTGTGGCTTGGGGAGACGCAGCCTTTAAAAAGCTCTAATCCCTCTTACTTGAGCAACAGTATAAGCTTATTTGGTCCTCGAGCTTTATGCTTGACCAACATGGTGGTGGAACAACAGACCAGTGCTGGATGGATCTGTGGCTGTGTGAGTTTGTCTCTGAGATGATTTTCATGGCTTTATTATGCTCAGAGGATTATCTGGACTAATGATTCTATTGTTCATGATTCCATTCATGGTGTGATGTCGTTTTTTGCAGTGAATATAGTTCTGAATGACAAATGTATAGAGTAGACATAGTTTGTACATCATAGATTTGAACGACTCCTCAGACTATACTCCTAAATATATAATTTGACAAGTAAAGAATTAGATATAAAGATATCTTGGCCTCATTGTACATTCTAGTGATATCTGGAAAGATTAGTTTCCGACTATAGGGGGAAATTCAAGGAACTGCCAGCTCAAGTTGTTGGTACAGCTGCTGACATCATCAATTATAAACACATTTATATAGTTTTACAATCAGCTTTTAGCTTCATAATTATCAGCATTTTACATTGAGTTGCAACATCAACTTGTTACATTTGACTATATTTGTCTCTTGCAAACTTAATTTCCGTCTCTCAAAGGCTAAACACAACTTCCACGCAATTCAGAAGTTTAAATGTTTAACGTGGAGAAGTTTTAAATGATTTGACTTCCTGTCACACCTCATAGGAGGGGAAACGGGAAATCCGAGGGGCACTTGAACGCACTGCCCTGATGAGCAGGGAGACGCACAGCTGTTTTGTTGGCACGCGCCTGGTTGAGAAGACACACGCACGGTCAGAGTCACTCTCATTCACACACTCACACTGGAGGTTTCTGCTGCACAATTTGCCACAAAACACAACAAAAACAAACTGGAAATGGTTTTAATTTATTTTCCAGCGACGTTGCACTGAGGCGACATTTTTTGCAATGTGGGAATAGTGAGTTGTTGGTTTTGTTGCAAGTTTGAGGAAGAAGCTCTGCAGGTAACTCTTTGATTTGAGTTGTTCACAGACTTGGAATGAATGGTTGGATGGATTTGTGCGTAAGTCCGTCTGTAGTGAGCTCAATAATGACATTTAAATAAAAGTAAAATGAGCTTAATGCTAAAAAAGTCAGATACAATCCTAGAAAACCATATACAGCCTTTGTTATTGCACATTTTGCATTGGAGGGATATGTTTATTTTCATATATGTGGGCACCTGTAGCATATCTTTATTATCTAACATACATGGAACCTGAAGGGCACTCTGTGGTTCTGTCTGACACACTTTAATTAAACCACATTTAAATTCACTAAATCCAGATTTTTACAGTCCCCTAAACACACATCACAACATCTTCTTTTTTGACCAACACCACAGCCTCCTCTGAGTTTCATGGAGAAACAAACCCAGACGACCACATGACCTCCTTGGCTGAGGGAGGTAATAACTGGAATATCTTTTACACCCCAGGATATCAACCTGACGTCGGGAACAGCCTCAGATCTTGAGTTCCTTCGAGGACCCTGAGATGGACGAGGAGGGGAATCCACTGGAGAGGGACCACTCCCTGTATGTGGTTCTCCCTGGGGGACAGGAGAAGAATGCCATGGTGCATGGAAGGTATGACATGTCGAAGCTACAGGATTATCAGTTCTTTGAAATGTCCTTGTTTTAGAATAAACTCGGGCCTGATCGAAGTTTGCCGTCATGTCTTCGTTCCTCTTCCTCTCAGTAAACCAGTGATGGACTTACTGGTGACCCTTTGTGCGAGTTACCACCTGAATCCCACCGACTACACCGTCGAGGTCGTCTCCACAAACAAGAACAACATCAGCTTCAAACCCAACTCTCCTATTGGCTCCCTGGAGGCGGAGAGGATTGTGCTGAAGCCCAGAGGAACGGAGGGAAAGATCAGGACGCCATACATGCCTGAGGTGAGAACCGAGCCGAAAAATGGATTTGATCAGTTTCAAGGAGTCTTGATGATGCAAAACTGGAAAGATACAATTATTTCAGGATTAAAAAAGAGGTTTCATACACGTAGAAGATTGAAGGAAGATGTCGACTTTTAAGAAGAATTCCGAGGGCTGTTTTCCTGTTGTTGTGAACACGTCTGACCCTCCAGAGAATATCCAGAGTTCATGTCTGAAAACATATATGAAGAGTCAGGACAATGTACGTTTTTCTCATTTCACAGTTGCATGAACTGAATAAAACAAACTTCTCCCTGCAGGCAACCGTCCGCCTGCTGATCAACTACAACAAGGCCCACAAGGCGGTGGTGCGAGTGAATCCCAGAGTTCCCCTGGAGCTGCTGCTGCCGCTGGTCTGCGACAAGTGTGAGTTTCAAGTGGACACGACCGTCTTACTGAGAGACTCTCAGACCACAGAGCCACTGGATCTGACCAAGAGCCTGGACCACCACGGCCTGAGGGAAGTGTTCGCTAAGGACTCTGCTGTGAAGGAGCCGGCTGAGCGGCCCAAGACACCGGGAGCAGGTACGTCAGAGGACGACCCACAGATACATATACTCTAAATCGATGGTATCCTTCTGTGTTGGTAAATATAATAATGACATCATGGTTCTCTCACCCACAGAGATCATCTCACCACCTTCACTACAAGGTAACACACTCTCTCTCTTTCTCTCTCTCTATTACTACATCTTTCTCTTTATTTTTCTCTTTCTGTCTATCATACCGGCACATAAGACACACAAACAGTTGTTGACACCAGTTGTGACAGGGCCTCAGTATTATTCACCTTCTACACTGTGCATCATTCACTCATCTGATTCTCATACTTTGTACAGAGCTGCCAAAGAAGGAGTCGAGACAGAAGGAGAACCCTGGATTCCTCAGCTTGTTCAGAAGAAAGAAGAAAAACCCAGAGCTGGTTTGTTTACATCTGTTCATCACCAAACTGCTCCATACTGTCCCATCGCCTGCTCAGTCTGATGGTTTCCTCTGTGCAGGACGGAGCAGCCAGCGTCCCGGCCTCTCCTGCTGCCAACAAACCGATGGCTCTCAGTATGAATGTGCAGGAAGCTTCCTCCTCCAACACTGCGGACACGCCCAAGAAGAGGCGAGCCCCCCAGCCGCCTATGAGTGTGTCGCTGAGTGTCCCCAACAACCTGAGCACGTGTCACCTCCGGGGGCCGCAGGTAGGTGGACTGACGCTGGGAGGAGAGGGCTCGGGTCACAGCTGAATTATATTGAGACAAGCTTCTTCTCTGCAGACGTCTGCAGACTCGACCCTCAGGAGAACCAAGAGGAGGGCCCCACCCCCGCCCTGTACAGACTCGCACCAGGAGCACCAGGCGGACACACAGCTCACAGGTAAAACCATACATGACCTTTGACCTTTGCACAAGGGAACAGACTCTAAATAACAGTGGATCCAGTTGTTCTGATACTAACAGACTGTAGTGACAGATAAACCCAGGTGTTAGTCACATTCATTAAGGTTGTAATTCTAGTATCTGCCAAATCCTTGCCACTTCACTGGAGTTGGGTCAAGAGAGATTTGAAGTTAAATCAAGATTAGTCCAGTGGGAGATTTAGCAGTTAAATCCAGAACAAGACGCAGCTTTTATCAGTCGGAACAATTTAACCCTGTTCGGGTGAATTAAAGTGACCTGAGCCTCGTTCATATCGGCTCCAGTGATAAATCCTCCATTGTCCCGGCTTTCATTCTCCCGTACGAGTCCGTCTGATGTGTTCTTATCACCTGGATTCAGGTTCTCTCTGTGCTCGGCTCCTTTTTACTTTATCTCACGCTGCCTATTAGACCACTATAATTACAGGACTTCTTAAAAAAGTGTATTTTTTTTGTCCATGTCGTAATTATCAGACTAAATTGCTTTCAGCGCTTTCTTGGTTCACTCCCTTGTTTTCTCTGCTGACTAGGTGTCAAGTCCCGGCCTGAAAAACAAACTCCCAGTGTAGAGTCGATCATTAAACGCACCCCTCCTCTTTCTCCTTCTCCTCCTCCTCCTCCTCCTCCTCCTCCTCCTCCTCCTCCTCCTCCTCCTCCTCCTCCTCCTCCTCCTCCTACACTTATGCAATCGCAGCCTGTGAAAGTTCATCAAACTTCCTTGTGGAGACGCTGACAGGAGAGATTCATAAGCTCCTTCCAGACATGCACTGAACTCCCGCCCGCCCGCCTCCGGACTTTCTGCAGACTTTCAAGTAGACAAGTCTGCAGCTGGTCTGAAGGAGCCTGGATTCACCTCGAGCGAGTGGGTGTGGTGATTACGTGTCTAACACGCGATCGATGCAAATTCTATGGAATAGAAACAAAACAAATATCTCAGGATGAAAAAGCTGAGGACATTGTTTATGTGAGGAAGTCCAGACCCGGTTTCACAGATCTGAATGAAACTTGAACTGTGAAGGTGTTGGGGCTCGTGATTGAAACCTGCCTTAAAGCTTCTTCTCCTCCTGCTTACAGACTCACCTGATGGGGGTGATTGAGGCCTGCTGCTGCTGCTGCTGTCTCCTTTTCCTCTCCTCCTTCCATCGTCCCTATTCCTCCTCTCCGTCCTCCTCCTGCGTCGGCCTCTTCTTCCTCCTTCCCGTCTTAGTGGCTTTTTATGGATGTGTGTCACTGTGGCCTGCTGCACCTGAATGTTATTTATTTGTCTGTTTGAAGCCGCCTACTTATTCCTCATCTATTTTTATGGAAATTCTGTAATTCTTTTTGTTGTTTTGTGTTTTTACTTTATTGAATAGACTTCATAGACTATTTGCTGTGCCTTTGAATTGAAATCAGAAGCCAAGTTCACATTTTTCTCATTTGGTATGACAGAGTATTTGGGCCAGATAAATAAAAGAAACTGATATTTTGAGGATAAAGTTGTAATTTATAGACAAAATGGTCATAATTTCAGAAAAAGGAAAAGCGATGCAGGCAACAATATGATCTTCTGATATTTGCAATATTATAAATTTTTACTCTCATAATGTTACGACCTTAACATCATTTTCTCCCATTGCGTCCCAAATACTCTGTCATATACGCAGTATTTTTTATTTTTTCCAAACTTTTGTGAAATTATAAATGTTCTCTATCATAATGTTCTTATAAAATGATTTATACTTTCTCAGAGTTACACCTGTTTTATATTAATGATTCGATTCGTTTTTGTTAAATTCTTTTACTAATTCATTTAAAAATTATACTAACCAGAAAAAATACTATTTATCATCATTTGTCTTTTTGCAATAAAATGGTGGAAATTTCATTTAACTTCAATTGATGTGTTTCTGTGTCTAAATATTTCACTTTTGTGATTTAGGTAAAAAGAGACAGCATTTTCTGTTTCCTGTGTTTGGGATATTTTCATAAGAAATATTTTCTAATGTGTTCACTGTTCAAACCTTTAATTTGAAATACAGCCATCTCTTTTTCTTACTGCAATTTCTAGAGCCTTATTTGTAGTTTCCTGTCTCTCCAGGGCCTGTTGACCCTCTGAACACTCTGGAGGAGCTGAGAGAAAGCGACGAGTCCGACTCCTTGGACCTGTCACGTTCCTCGTCTCCATCACCAAACTCATCTCGAACATTGCCCTCCTCCTCCTCCTCTCGACCATCGTTTGAACCGTGTCTGCCTTCGTTTCGAGGGAAAGACTTTTCAGAAGCTCGCAGCGCTCTCGCCAAAGTCCTGTCATCTTCTGTTTCCAAGGGAACGCTGGTCAAGCATTGGAGGAAGTCTGCCAGCCTCCCGAAGATACACCGTAGTTCCTCCTTTCTGACTCAGAGGTTTACAGATAACGGCCTTTTCCGCAGCGAGCTTGAGTCTGTTCTCAAGTTCAGGCTCCAAACTGAGCCCCAGTGGGAGGATCCTCGGCAGAGGAAGGGGATGACCACTTTCAAAGTCATTCCCCTGAACAAGCAGAAGTCCCATGAACCAGAGACACCTCCGGATGTTCCAGACCAGCACCAGGTAATGGTAGAAAATTACCCTGAGGATGAAGCTCCTCAACCTGAACATGAGGATGATTCATATTCTCTTCATGGATCAGACACTGGAACACCTTTGCAGAGTCAGGAGCTCTTTTCCCAAGAGGCATCTGAGACTCTAGAATGTCCTCCACCTTCCCAGGAGCCGTCTGACGCTCCGGACTCTCCTCCACCTTCCCAGGAGGCCTCTGAGACTCCAGACTCTCCTCCACCTGTCCAGGAGCCATCTGACGCTCCAGACTCTCCTTCTCAAGAGGCGCCTATAGAATCTCTTCCGCCTGCCCAGGAGGCATCTGATGCTCCAGACTCTCCTCGACCTGCCCAGGAGGCCTCTGAGGCTCCAGACTCTCCTTCTCAAGAGGCGTCTGACACTCCGGACTCTCCTCCACCTGTCCAGGAGCCATTTGACGCTCCAGACACTTCTTTTCAAGAGGCGTCTGATGCTCCAGACTCTCCTCCACCTGCCCAGGAGCCATCTGAGGCTCCAGACTCACCTTTTCAAGAGGTGTCTGACACTCCAGACTCTCCTCCACCTTCACAGGAGCCATCTGATGCTCCAGACTCACCTTCTCAAGAGGCGTCTGATGCTCCAGACTCTCCTCCACCTTCACAGGAGCCATCTGATGCTCCAGAGTCTCCTCCACCTTCCCAGGAGCCATCTGAGGCTCCAGGCTTTCCTTCTCAAGAGGCGTCTGATTCTCTAGATTCTTCTCCACCTGCCCAGGAGGCATCTGATGCTCCAGACTCACTTTCTCAAAAGGAGTCTGATGCTCCAGACTCTCCTCCACCTTCCCAGGAGCCATCTGAAACTCCAGACACTCCTCCACCTTCCCAGGAGCCATCTGACGCTCCAGACTCACCTTCTCAAGAGGCGTCTGATGCTCCAGACTCTCCTCCACCTGCCCAGGAGGCATCTGATGCTCCAGACGCTCCTCCACCTGCCCTGGAGCCACCTGAAGCTCCAGACTCTCCTTTTCAGGAGGCATCTGATCCTCATGACTCTCCTTCACCTAGCCAGGATCCGTCTGGTGCTCCACACTCCCCTACACCTGACCAGGAAGCCTCTAATGCTCCAGACACAACTAAACCTGCCCAGGAGGCCTTGAATACTCCGGACTCTCCTCCACCTTCCCAGGAGGCCTCTCATGCTCCAGACTCTCCTCCACCTCCTCCAGATTTAGACGATCAGAAACGTACAGTCTCACCTCTTTCTGAGGTTGAGGGCAACGATGAAGGGCCGACGGAGGCAGAGGAGGAAGAACCTGAAGCTGTATCCAAGGTGACTGAAGCTACAGAGTCAAACAAACTTGCCAGTGACTGTCAGATAAACTCAAACGATGAGAGCAAAGATCTTCAGAGATCTGGTCGAGGGTCTGTGAGCGAGCACGTGGACCAGTGGGTCTCATGTACGGATGAGACTGAAGAGGAAGACGTGTTTCCTCCTCCACCTCCACCCGTCTTCTTTAATGAAGACCTAGAACCTCTTGAAGAGGAGCAAGAAGACGCCATCACTACTTCTTCTTCCCAACCATCAAGTCCTGCCTGCAACGGAGAGCCCAACGCGTTCAGAGAGGACCATCGAGACGACTCGGGTGCACCGGAGCCTTTGGACAAGATGAGCGCGGCTCCATCCAGATTTGCACTAGCGGTGGCGTTGGCGGTGCAGAGGTCTCACCTGCAGAGTCACAGGAAAGCTCTCGATGTTCAGGATCCCAGTGGTCAGCACAGTGCACCCCCCTCAGCACCCAGTTCCACGTACCAGTACGGTAAGTCCTTATTGTACAAGTACCTCTTGAAAGTACCTCCTCAAAAAGTGAAGCCATTGTTAAACTTTCCTCCTTGTGTTGTTTATGGTCGTCTGGCTTTAACTATTGGCTGCACTCCCCTCCATTTAACTATTGAATTGTATCTTATTCTGTGTTTCGGCTGCAGGTGCCTGATGATCTTCCTCACTCATCTTCCTCATCCACCCTCAGTTTCTGACGAGTAACAACTGACTTCTGATGTGTGTTTTTTATTTTTCTTTGTGAAAGACGTCATGTTGTGTTGATTTTATTTTGGACTTTACGTTTTGAGGTTGGACGTAAACATGTAGCTGTGAAGGCCAAATGTACAGGACACAAGTCTGTTGATCCCACAGCGTCCTGTGTTTTTCTTTTGACTTCCTTTTAAAGGTTCTTTCAACATGTGCCAAGGACGGACACAACTGACGTCAGAGCTGCGTGTGTTAAACAAAAGCAGTGATATGATTGTAATTATTGTGCTGGGAATTATTTATTTCTCCCTCAGGGTGTATATTAATTTTTTTATGATCTCAAACATGCAGTAAAACTCATGAAGTCGAATCCAGGCTGGTTTTGTTTTTGGCCACAAGGTGGCAGTAGATCATCATTAAACAGGTGGTAATCTATTTATGAGGTATTTCTTTTATCAGAATATCTGATTCTTGTATAAATGCATCACATGTGACATATTCGTTATAGTTTCATATATAACACTAGTTACTATTGTTTTTTATTTACTATAAAGGAGCCGTGAATATATATAAAATATTAACTAATCTTTTAAATTATAAAGTGATTTATTTTTCTGTACTGTCAGAATTAAATTGCATTTGTAGGATATTTTAAGATTAAAACAACTTCCAATATTTAACTTGGAGATGAGAATTTCCTGAGACAAAATAAAAGAATAAACATCCGTGTTGGAAGCGTTTCAACACCTTCCTGAATAAACTCAGTCCACTTTGCTCACATGCTCACACTCTTATGTGTTTAACGGACCCGTACCTCGGGGCAATACTGCACAGCTATACTTGGGTGCCAAAAGAATCCGCACTACTATACGTATTGATCCAGCCCTGGCCTTGGAGGAACAGCAAGGAGCTGTGCGAGGGAGAGACCAGCCAGAACAGCCTGTGGCCAAACCTCCTTGTTTGCCAGGCCTGGACTGAGTGGGCTCGCTTCAAGACTTTCTCTCTCTCCAGCGCTCCTCGCTCCACCTGACGAGGGAGGGAGAGGAGAGGGAGAGCAGGACGGGTTGCTGGTGGATGATGGGAGGTGACCCTTGACCCTGTCGTGTTTCTGCGGCGCTCCCCCCAGAGGGGGCGCCCGGCCCTCAAGGGCACCGCCGTGTCACACCGCCGTTGTCATGGAGAATGCCATTACCGCCCCTAAGGGAGAGAGCCACATCCAACGTTTAAAGTCTGTGGATAAAGAAACAGACATATGTTGAGGAGAAGCTCCTTTTCCTGCCCAAAGCAATGATATCCAACGCAAGTGACAACCCTGGCATTCTCCTGCTTTAGCAGTGAAAGGTTGGATTTCAACCTGAGCACTGATGTTCATGATCACGCAGACACAAGAACTCTGGGTTTGTAATGCAGCGGAACATGAAATGCTACTTGTGTCATGTACGTTTATGATCCAGGCTTTAAAAAAGGCTGCCAGCGCAGACGGACCTTTGAGCAGCAGACGTGGACACAAAGAGGTTTGTGTTGATGCAGAGTCTCAGGAGACGAGGTGGAGAGCAGCACTGAGAAGCACAGGGAGCGAGCAGGATCCTGGAGGACGACTCAGGCACATGATCCAGGTTCACACACATTGATGAGGAGGCTGCTCACACACAGGGAAGGCCACAACTACCTGTGTGCAGAAAATACATGTGTTTAGCAAAGATGCACAAAGAGGACTTTAAAGACAACAACACGATTGTGATTTAATACTGCAGGTGAAACAAGATAATATTATACAGTAGCTCTATATATGATCATAACCCACACTGTGCATTATAGCAACCTTTTGCATATCCTTAAATTATCATTTCAGTTCTTTGATTTCACTGAAATATTCCTCATTATTTCAAGAAAAAATTACGAGTGCAGAGTACGAAAGTAAAAACTACCAGTGAGGTTCTTGGAAGTTTATTTAATTTAAAAACAAGTTTTAAATGCATCAGTTCTTTAGGAGGGTAGGGTAGCTGTGTGTCCCAGAATGCACCAGACGATTTTAAAGCAGGAAGATTTCTTACGTTCACACAAATCACTTAACATTCTTCTTCCTTTGTTATCTCATATGTGTGATAAGACATGAAACCTTAAGTTTCCTGCTAATATCTGATTTAAGAATAAGCGTAACAATATGATTGGCCCACATCCTGGAGCCCACTGTGAGTACACACAAAATACCACCACCCCCCCACCCCTGCTCAAATCAATAACACAATAGCCGGCCCACACAAATAGTGGTAATGCACATTAATCATTTATTTATTCCTTCATCTCTTCATTCATCTCTATTTAGTTATCCATCAGATGTATCTGCCTTGTGGTGTGGAAGATGCCCACGAGCTGCCAGGAGTCGGAATCTGATTATAAAAACAAGGAGTGCAATGGGCCCGAGGCGCGCTCCGGCCGGAACCCGCCGCGCCTGCCTGCGTGTTAGGGGGCGCACATGTGCATCGTGGAGACAGAGCGCTGCTAATATATGTGTGTTTACATGGGCACCTCGATGCTTGGGTAGAAATAATCAATAGATGAATCACCAAAAGCGATGCAGTCCTCCCCGGGCGGTGCGGTTGCAGCCTAATGCTATTCTCTCCATTCACCTTGGGAGCGGCATCCATCAGGCCTCCACCCCCCCTCCCCAAAGTGAGGCACGGCTGCCTAAAACACCAGCAGCGCTCGAGGGGCTTCTTGGAAAGTGATGCAGGGAGAGCACAGTTGACCCCTGACCTCCTCCATGTTCGCGCTCGTTTCCATCCTCTTTGGCGGAGCGGCAAATCACAGAGTTCCTGCCTCATTGGCGTTGTCAGGCGCTTACAGTAGTGTTTCTCTGCATTGTGCTGGTGGTTAACTGGTTCAAATGTTATGGAAATTATATTTACCTCGTCTTTGATCCTGTAAACTCCAAACAGACGGGCCCTCTCGCTCTGGCTCTCATATTCTTTCTCCAGCGCTCCTCGGTTGAGGGTAGAAGGACTTAAAGAGGCGCCAAAAAATACAAAGAGCCAGGAGAGAATAGAGAAGCGAAAAATCTGAGCGGTGCAAATCAATCAAACATGTGGATCCTGAAAGGTTTGATTCGCTGTGGCTTAAAGGACAAAGCGATGCCAGTTTGACACAAAGTCAAACCACTTTGTTTCATGACGTGAGGCGGCGTGCATGAGCTAAACGCCGCCGCGCCATTTTGGTGCTCACAGAAGGAAGGCCCCTGTAGCTCGGTGATCGATGGCGGACAAGGCCCATCGCTCTCATTTTACTTCATTCATGTCTTATCACTGAGTCCTGAGAGGAGGCGGGGTTCTGTGTGATGAATGGTCGTCGTCTCTGATTCAACGCAGTAACACAATCACGCCACTTAATAAGCACTCCAATGCAAAACAATGTATTTCCTCCTGGTGACGTGTTGACCCCTGTTTATCTCGGACTCTGAGTCGTCTCACTGGAAACTGAAGCTTCTAATGAAGCTGTGAATGACAGTGCAGGTCTGGTGTGCGGCCAACAGGGGGCAGAGTGATCTCTGTTTCAGAAACACATTAATGGAGGGAATTAAAGCCCCAACAGTGATTGTTCCAGATGTTGCAGCTGTTGTCGGGTTTTTATTTTAGTATTTTCCTTTAGATGCATGGAAAAAACTACTGATTTACAAATATTTCTTACTATTTACTTTGCAACACAGCCCACTAATTAAAGTGTAATTACATATAGAGCGAATCAACACTGCAAGAAACATGACTTTGGGGAATAATTGTGCTTTTTAGAGGAAATGGGAAATAAATTCTGCTTTAAATCTTCTTACACCTGTGGGATGCAGCCGGGGCAACTACACACTCTGCAGAACATTTCATGTAATCATGGTATAATAATGTTTTACACGGTTATAGTTTGTTTCTGAGGAAAATTAAATCCTTGAGAATTACTTATTTAAAGAGTATTGAGACTCGAAAGAGGCTTCACAGGTTAAACTGGAGATTTGTGACTTGCTTATGGACTGTAGCAGTTTTAAAGTAAGTTTGTCCCACCTGACAAAAGCTATAGAGATATAAGGTGCATATTATAAAGGAGCAAATTTTATATTATAGCTGCAATAAACAATAAGTGCACTTTACAATAAAGAAGCACTGGATTTCTACTGTTTTCACACACTACAAAAATCCACCTTTATTGTGAATAATCAACTTGTGAAATATCATTTTGCAAACTAGCAGATATTTCAGTTTTGAGACTTCACTGCATGTTGAGCTAATTATCTGCACATGTTGAACTCAAATCAGTCATTTCATTTCATTTCAAATCTTTCTTTTTTCCCTCCTATGATTCCACACGTCTGGTCTGAACTCTCCGTTCTCATCATGCACAGGAGGAAAAACTGATGAGCATAATAATATTAAATCGATATGTATAAGTTAGTGCATCAAAATGGCTAAACACATTTATATATATATATAAACTCTTTGATTCAAAGGAGTGTGGACCATATTATAATTTTTTTAAATTTAGAATGAATGTGATTTTTATTGTCAAACCTTTCCCTTATTCCCAGTTAGTCAACCATTACAAGCTGGTATAAGCTTTTTATTGTGATGCCTCCACTGTTATTTACACTGTAAATCACAGCCTGTCTTATAAAACGTATTTCCAGGCCTCTTGATGGAGCCGCAGCGCTCGGCAGGATCCCTGAAAAAAAGAAAAATATGATTATTTTTTTATACTCTCCTCTTTCTTTTTTGTCTGTCGTCATTAATAATTCATCTCTTTTCTTGGATGCTAAAACAACAACAAACAGAACAACAGCTCGGATAATGTATTCAGTCAAAAGCTCATTGTCTGGGGGAGGAGGAGAGGGGACAGAGAAAATGTGCACTGGAGTGAGACAAGAGAGCACCCCGACAGGGAGAGGCTCAATGTCACTCCGCACCGTGGCGGGAAGGAAGAAAAACAAACGCCAGAGGGGAAAAAAATTAAACAAAAAGAGAGGAAGATACAGTTTGTAAGTCATAAAAGCCCAATTAGAGGCATTAGGGCCATCAAATGGAGGATTACAATGAATAATTTGCGACTGCAATTTTTCCAGACTGATTGTGCCATTAATGTGGGTGACAAAAATGAATATATTTTTGAGGAGGGCTCGAGGAAAAGCTTTCAATGCAGACAGGAATAAAAAAGAGAAAGCAATAATTCAAGGTTACATGTATAAGGTGCCAAATCTGCCGAGCGGCCGTCCATTGACTCAGCCGCCTTCCTTTAATTCCCTCCACTCCCCCGTCACCCCTTCGTTTGGAGAAGCTCGACCTTGGATGTCTCCGGTGTGAACCAGCGCCGCGTCTTTCACATTACGCCAGAATGGATCCTGACTCATTCAATTTAAAGCCATCACCAAAGCACAATACCAGGCCAATTAGCTGCCATCATTTAGCCACTTCCGTGCCCCCAATTTGAGGTTACATGACAATTAGTCACATTTGTCTCCATTATCGTCGTGGTCCCTGCAACACGCGTCTTCATGTTGGTAACTGTACAGCTTGAAGAGGGATTAGAAAAATGAACACAACTTCAGACTATTGCACTTTCAGAGTTTAGCTTTCCTGAAAACAACACAATGAACAACTGAGTCATTTAAACGCATCAATGTATTTATGAATCTATCAATGTTTTTATGTATGTATATGTCCATCTATCTATCTATCTATCTATCTATCTATCTATCTTTCTTTCTGAGTGACTACAAAATGGCGGTAGCATAAACTTCAATAGATGCATCTCAT
This sequence comes from Pseudopleuronectes americanus, assembly GCA_038501795.1. Lineage (NCBI taxonomy): Eukaryota > Metazoa > Chordata > Actinopteri > Pleuronectiformes > Pleuronectidae > Pseudopleuronectes > Pseudopleuronectes americanus. The sequence continues at coordinate 7,857,021 of CM076739.1, read as the reverse complement.
ATAAAACCAGTAATACGTTTATTTCCCTGTAAAACAAGACGGTAAACAGAATTAGAGGAGATGTGAGAGTCAGATCTACTGGAGGCAGCAGGAGGACAGACTCTCTCCTCGTTCAGAGATAGAAACCATGTATGGAAACACTTCTTATTTTCTGTACCGTGACGTTGGGGTGTGCACACGTCCACCTCTTCTGTGATGAGTTTCAGGTGGAAGGTCCAGACCCAGAGAGAGATGCACTGAAAGGCAACGTTTCTTGTTGCGATGTAAAACCTCCCTGTAAAGAGTTTGCTGAAGTAAAAGGCCGCTGCTATTAACAGGTGTTCTGCGTCTGTACGGAGCCTGGAGGAAGCTTTAACCTCGGCTCCATCACACTCAGGGTAAACAAACATGAACCCGACTCTCAGCAGGAGGCCGCTATTCACAATCTGCTACTTCCTGCAGGAAATTAAGAGTTGTATTGAGTCTTCTCCGACAAACACGCCAGGTTTACTTCTCTTCAATATGTTAGAAAGTGAAACATCTAAAAAAACTCCTTCATGTTTTATGTAGAAAATGAAAGAGGTGGAGAGAAGCTGCTTTTTGACAACGTCTGCCAGACATAATTTGGAAAGAGTTCGATCTTTGTTTGACTCCGACAACGTTTGATTTATATATTTATATTTGGAGTTGAGTGAAAGTCTCACAAATACAGAACTGCTTCATCTTTTGTCTCATCAGCTCCTCATCAACAGAAGTATCTGGACTTTGAGATTAATCCCTCGTACGATCTTTATCTACTCAGATTTTTCCCAATTTCAACTTTACACACAGTAAATTAAAACTTTTTTTCTCATTAAATTACAACTTAAATGTCTAAATACGACGAAATATTATGACTTTATTCTAAAGTACAGTTTATTTCTCGTATTAATTTTACTTTTTCCTATAATACTACCCATGTATTCTCTGTATTTCTTTTGTTGTAATATTACAACGTTATTCTCAAGTACAGTTCAATTCTCGTATTAATATTACTTTTTCTTATAATATTACTCATGTATTCTCTGTATTTCTATTGTTGTAATACTACGACTTTATCCTCAAAAACAACCGAAACAATCTTTTTCAATATCACTCAAACAAAACTGAGAGTAAATATATTTCACTTCTGCAGCTTCTCCTTCATCTCGTCTTGAATTTCTAGTGTTTGAATTAATTTCCACATCCCTGGCCTCTGCACAGAGTGGCAGTGATATTGAGTCTCACGCCACACGGCCACAAATTAAAACAGAATATTTTGAATGCTCCACCATATCCTACACGTGAAATACTTTCAAAAATAAAACAAATGAAATGAAGCAGTTTTGACTTTTAAAGTTTTCAGCCACGGAGCGAAAATCTTTATCATCTGCTCTTCATCCGTCAGTGTCGGTGAAAAGAGATGTTTTCTCGGCCGGTTGAGTGAGACATGCTCCAACCATCGATTTCAGCATCTACAAAAATAGCACCTGTGTGTGTATGTGTGTGTGTGTGTGTTTGTGTTGTCTTTCCTTTGTCCTCACATTCTATTTTCAAGAAAAATCTGCTTTGAACTTAGTTTTAATTGTAGGTTTTTTTAGAGGATATTATAAAGAGCAGTAAAAAAAAACCTGCATACCTGTCTGTGTCCGTCTCAAATGTAATATGAATTCATGATATGATACCTGCAGTTTATTAATTCAGGGCCACAGAGACAGATGAATAATGAAATTTAATGAAAATTTTAGACGGACTAAAAGTCAGAGTGCTGCTGTCATTAATTTTAAAAGCACACATACCGTCAGGCTTCACACAGTAATGACAAATTCCTCCACTGGGCTTCATGCTATACACTAACCGTGTCCAGTGCTCCGCCAGAAGGACTTTAGGTTTATCTGAACTGGAATTCAAGGTTTTATTATAGGAAATAAATTCCTAAACAATATTAAAAGTGGAGTTTAAGGAATGTAGGGACGTTATCTGTGGTTGTGATTAATGGCAGCGGATTCTGACGGCAAGCAACCTTAATAAAGACAGATGAGAAATACCTTCAAATCTCTTATATAAAAAATAAGTGTTGAATGGATGTGTCTTATTTTTTTCTAAGTGCAGGTGAAGAAAGAATTTTAAGAAGTTATGAGAAAATAATTAGTAAAATGATAAATGCTCTGTATTTATATAAAGTTTGTGCTTTACAGTAAAGTTTTGCCATTCAACGGGTAAGACTGGGATGGAACCACTGACACTCTGGTTAGTGGACCACCCACTTACCTCCTAAACCAAAGTTAACCTTACAAACCTAATGGATTAGAAGAAAAATGTGTCGTTATGAAATGTAAAACAAGAGTTTCTGTTCAGCTCATTAAATGTCAGTGTTATAAGACTTTTTAGATTATATCATGAACAGTTTCCAACTACACTAATTGCAATTTAAATAAATCCCACAAATCATCCTTGAAGTGTAATCTATTCAGTTTAATTGGATAAGTGGGTCGGGTCAGATTCATCTCGCTTTTTCTGCCCCCTACTGGTTGATAGGAGTAACCGGAAGTTGACGAAATAACCGGAAGTGAGTGTGTTTACATCGAGACGTCACGTTAATGGCGTCCTGCACGCTTGCCTGCACCTGTGGTCATCGTGTGTGAGTGTTTTCTGACCCTGATACTTGTGTTCACTCATGTTGAGGTGTTTGTTGAGTTCAATTCTTCTTTGTAGTAATTAGCCATTAGCTCATTAGCTCCTGCTCCTGTAGAATGACTAGTTTACCTTGTTTACATTTGATCTGGAAGGTTTTCTTGCATTAAAATGTGATTTTTACATTGACATGTTTACGTCCTGTCATCACAATCACAATCAGAATCTGTTTTATGGCCAAGCAGGTTTATACATATCCAAGGAAAAAATAGCTGTGGTGTATTTGTGCAGGAATAAATATAATATACTTTTTCTTCTTCTATTGTTCAATGTTGGCTTAATATCCTGCAACTTAACTGTAACTTTGGTTGGAATGAACCTGAGAAGTCGTTAACTGGGCAGAAAGGAAATATAGATCTCATAGCTTGACCCCCGAATAGTGTGTGTGCAGTTATTCAATCTTTCACTTATCAGCAATGTTTTCTAAGCAGGTTAATGTGTTAATTAATTCTATAAAAGTGTGATGTATGTCGCAGAGGAGGAAAAACACAAAGTCAGTGAATTGAGAATGAATAGCGTCAGACCCTGTCTAGTGCCCCTGAGCAAGGCACCTTACTCCTCCAACATCTGCTCCCCGAGCGCTGTACATAGTCGCTCACTGCTCTGTGTGTCCCGCACACAGATGGGTCAAAAGCAGAGATTAAATTTCCCTACTTGCATGAGTGTGCGTTTGCATGTCTGTGCATGTGTGTGGGATAAATAAAATGCATCTGCATCTACTTAATTTATTTATTTAATTTATGAAGCGGATGAAGGTGAAGACGACAGGTAGTCACAGTCGCACACTTCTCAATTAAACACACAACAGCAGCAGCGGCACAATCAACCGTCTGGATTGTTGATCAGCGCTGCAGCAGCTTCTCCTGACACTGTGTGGGTGTTTCAGCTTTGTGCGTCAAAAAGAAACAACTTTTCAAAGCCGCGTCTTCAAAAGAAACATTTTATAATCCTCCTGTGACCCGTCCTTTTTACTCCCGCAAAGATTCTAAAAGACTCCGGTGTAGAAGGAGGTTTGTGACACGGCGAATGGATTATATTAGCGCTAATGCAATGCTTCATTTCATTGTTTGTGCACTCAAACTTAATTCCAGGTCAGAACAATAAATGCAAACAAATTAATACATTTTTTGGCCGCATACTCCAGTGGTAATTTTCTGAGTCGAATGATATTCTCTAAGGAACAGCCTTCCTTTTTATATCATAAATGAATCTGTTTGAAAGAAATCCACATTCTCAGTTTATTAATTGGTTTATCAGCTTCTTTTCACATATATTAAATTAATTTGGGAGATAAGTTGTACATCTGTAAAAACACGGCCACGA